>KV751362.1:216706-253392 GCA_001698575.1 Mola mola
GTCTACCGGAGCTAACACATATAAACAACCAAGCTAAATTTAGCGCTATATTAGCTTATTTTTGTAAACACTGGTATGGGCAGCCGACTACTGACATGTCGCCATGCATTACTTTTCCTGGCATGACTATGATATGTTATTTCATGCTGAACCCTGAAAGACATGAGGATTTTACACAACCCATTTGATACGGGCCTGTCGCGCCTCTGTTGGATATCCTGTTTTGTGAAAATGTCACAGAGGCGTGATGGGGGATGTTTCACTCCTGACATAACATAAGAGGTGGTAAGAGTGTTGAATCACCATCTGTATAACGGAGTGAGCCACCCAGGCGAGACGAGAAAAGGCTGTTACATTTGGAAGGGTGCGACCCTCAAGAGCTCTGACTCAAAGAAGAACAAAAACTAGAATGTTTACAAATCGTGGAGCTACTTTCCCTCAGAGCAGAGGATGAGCTCATCTGCTACGTAAAAAGAACGATGAATGATCTTATTGCCATGTTCTTCCATTGTTTAGACAGCACTGCTCATCATGCATGTAAAATGTGACACTAGACCCTGATGCAGCTGTATCATCTTCTTAATAGCGGAATACTGGCTCGCTATCTAAGATCACACTGTGAATTGGCATTATGAGGTATTTGTAGTGTTCTGTGTAAATAAACAACACGGCTCAGACAGGGGTCTTCAGTTCGGCAAAACTGAACCATCTCTGTGTAAAAAGTTTATGGTGTCTTTCTGCCATTACTTTCTCCCCTGCTCGTGTTGCTTCTGGCTACTTCTCACACAGCTGTTACCTCATTGGTTGTGCTTCTAAAGGTAAGTGGCAAATGTGGTCAAAATTGAATTATTTGAACTTGGATACACCACTGTGAAATTTCGAACAGTGCAGGCGAAGCGCTTCCCATTAGTCGAGCACCACTGCTCTCGGCAGTGTAAAGCAATTCTCCCAGCGAGTGGTTGTACCACCGAACATGAGTGGGCAACTTTAAAGATCTAAAATGGAGCATTTCAGATAGAGGGTGAATAGAGGTGCCGCATGAATATACAGTATGAGAAAAACGTTTTTTTTGTACATTAAAGCATGTAGGCTTTTTGTAGCAGCCCAAATGGAGTCCTCCTTCATACATCCAGTCTTCCTTACCAAGCAGAAACACTCTCTGCCATAAGCCCACTGCCTGCACTTTCAAGCACAATTCCTCAGCGTTTACCAGCCTGAGGGATCATCGTCCACACAAACACTAATCATGTCCCCTTCGCTGCACTTCCTGCCTCACGGTCATTGATGACGTTTCCAGTTACCTCCAGGAACATGCACACACAGTGCAGCAGCGAGGAGGAAACGCAGTCCGGACAACCAGAGCCAGAACAACCTGTCAAACAAGTCGCTGCTACAAAAGAAAAGAGCTGGAGAACACCATGATGACGTGAAGAATGACCTATTAATCATTCATTATCACCCAGTACTGTTAATGAGGTGACGACTCTTAAATAATTAGCAACGTTACTGAAGCATATTTCCATAGCAGTAGCCTAAGGACGTGCAGGGCATTGGGAACGAGTGGGGAAGGGAATATGGGCTGCAGCAGGCACAAAAAAGAACAGCCCCCACAGCAGCTTAGCAAACAATAACTATCCTGATAGTGGGCTCAGGGAGGCATGGACAGAGAGATAGCGATAGAAGGAAGAGAAGACAGACAATGATGCCATATGCAATATTGAGACAAGAGTATGCCATGGAGGAAATAACAGTTTGAAATAGTTATGTCTATATGTAGTGGGTGTTTAAGTTGCTCACCCAGTAGCCTTTATTATACATCTTTGTCATTTGCAGAGGGGCAGGCTGGAGCCTTAAGGCTTTTCTACCACACAAGTCAACAGGGAACAGCGACTGACAAGCACCCCAGCCTGCCATGGGCCTATTCATCTTGCACAAAACACAGAAAAGAGCAGACCATGAGCCACATTCTTGACATCCAACCTCATCACCCCCCACTACCCTCCTACCCCCGACCCCGACTCGCACCCCTCCCCCAGTGCCTGAAACCAGCCAGGGCAGACAGGAGCTGCTACGCTTACACAACCTAACTGGCTGGGTGGCTGGTTGGAATTGTTTGGTGGAGGAAGGGATGCACGGAGGGGACGGGAGGGTGTGGAAGAGAGGGGGCAGGGATGTTTTCTCTTCAGTCAGCTAATTGACTCACAGATGTCAGGAGGAGACGGGTTTGTGGCGGGGCTAAAACACTCAGGGACACATTTCCCTTCCGCAAACAAAAATAAAACCATGTGCACACTCGTGTACCTGTGGTCGTGCCGTCTCTCACCCACGCCTCTATGGTAAACACATATGTTTCTGTGGTTCATCAGTTATCTAAAATAAATCTCAATGGGTAGGTGAGGAAAGGTCCTATGAAACTTCAGGAAGTAACAGCTGAATCAATGAGACTTTGGATTGTTCTGTACATAATTTAACTTCTCTGTTTGCCATCTGGGGAGCTTCTGCAGTAGTCAAGCTAAAGCAGCTCTCATCTGGTGATGCATTGGTTCAATAACATTTGTGGTATAAAAGCTGCGCAACCTATGATATGACCCATTTTAGAGCCATGGTTCCATGTTATGCCATGTTTACACACGGAAAATTTCTCTCTGGCATGTAAGCACTGCAGCATCCAAATGTCTTCCCTGAACACCCAAACCACTGACAGCTGTGCGTATGTCTCTTTGTGTTTGTGCATGTGTGTGTGTGTGTGTGTGTGTGTGCATCTGCCATCACGTTCCCATGTTTGTTTTCCAACTAGACTGCTAAACAGCTGAGCACAAATTGAAATTCAGCTCTTTCATTCCCAATATTTACTACAGCAGAAAACTATTAGGACAAAAAGTAATCAAGCAGTTGGTTACAGCATCTTTAGCAGCAGTTAAATAATTAGGAGGGAAGATGCATCATTACTGTGGTTAATTGCTCATAGGCTAAAAACTTTTTAGAAAAGGCTACTTTTGGTCTCTGGTGTGGTGGTAAACATATAGCTGCAAAGGCTATCGAGTGTGTTCGCTAACAATTGAGGGATCTGTAAATTTTCAGAGATGTTCATCCTCCAGAGGGACATTCGAGAGAGCAATCATGGTGTACTTCCAAGAAAACACAGATCATGCATTATTGAGTTCCCCCAAAAGCTCTGCGCCTGGATGAATTTTCCCCTGGCCATTGTCCATTGGTCTTCCCATGATGAGGTCTGCTAATGGTTGAGCCATAGCCCACTCGTACGCGGACAGTGACAGCTAAATGTCCCCACCAGAAAACAGCTAGTTCTCCTTCCTGACCAGGAAGCCTGTCTGTGTCTATTATACCAACGTCAGTTCTGAACGTTGAGCAACATCCTTAAGAGCGTATAACTCAGCAGGGTGTCACATGTGCTGTCTGCACACATAAAGCAGCAACATAAACAAACATGCACACACACACACACACACACACACACACACGCACACACACCCACACACACACACACACACACACACACACACACACACGTACACACACACTGCCCACTAGAACTGCCTATAGTCTGCCTGTCCTCTTCCTGTTTTTCCACTCACCCACACTGTTGTCACTCTTAGCCAGGAAGCTGTGGGAGAGATACGCATGACAAAGTCTCTCTTTATTAAATTGGCAGAGTGTCTGTAGTGCTTTTCGAGACTCTGTGTGTATGTGTATTTGAGAGAGAGAGAGAGAGAGAGAGAGAGAAGGAGAACGAGCACTAGAGAGATGGGGGTGGGGACCTAGGCCAAAGGCTAGAGACTTATCCAGGATCCACTCTAGGCTCATCCATGGATATTGCTGTTTGAAACCATGAATCAAGAACAGAGGATAGAAGAGAATAAATGCTTAAAGGTCATGTATTCATAACAATATTCATCCACTGCAAAAACTGTCAAGTAACATTTTCAGACACTGACTGAATAAAACACGTGAACTTGAAGCACTTTACTAATGCAAATATCATCTGCTGAATATAAAAGACATGCTAGTAGTCCAGCTTTTTATGAACAATTACATCAGGAGCACAGTGTTGTACAAATAATTTAATTTAATTGATTGATTTAATTTAATAGATTTTCTCAAAGAGGCTAATTTAAATGAGCTTGCACTCTGCACCTCTGTGTACTTGAATTCATGCTTGACCAAATGCAAACCATCCTACCAATGCTGACGTTTGAGAGAACAGAAAGCACAATGAAGGAAGCCCTGTTAGTTCTGTCCAGTTTTCTGCAAACCTACTCTCTCTATCTGGAGCGTAAACTGCTCTACAAGGTTGACAGTCACATGTGGATGAAACAAACATTTGCTTGAACTGGGCAATTGCTAACTCACGGCCCCAAACATTAAATGTCTTGTCGCAGCTTAGACATTATGACAGAAAGCAGACCTCTGAATGCCACATTGTGCATATTGGTCTTACTTATATAACCTGAACCTTTAACATATGAGCGAGGGTAAAGACTAGTTTAGGATGTGTGCATTTTTGCTCTTTTTTGTGACTGTAGCTGAGCTCATCACACAGGGCTGATGATAATACCAAATGTTAATACTTCAGGCACCAACTATTTTGTATAGAGGTCCGATCATTCCTGATGTGCTCCTCTGTGGTTTGACTGGGTACTTAACCAAAGTGTGATATTTATTTTAAACCTGTATTTAAAACTGTGTTATTAAAACTGTTAGCTTTAACCTTTATATGAGTTTGTTTTTTTAGAGACTCTGGTGTTTAAATACAACTAATGTAACACATTTGTGTATAATGTTACTTATTTCCATTTCTGCAGGCAGCAAACAGCTGCGCCCAGTCTCCACATCCATATACAGGAGATAACGACAGGGAGGACAGAGGACAAGATAAAACATTTTGCTCTGTGGTCAGGGAGTACACGGTCCCTCTCCCTCCTCCATTCTCCCTCCTCTCCTGTGTCCCTCTTATCTGCTGCCTCTGTCTTGACCTCCACCCTGCTGCACGCTGCTAAGAGAGGGGAGAAAACACCATGGGACTGAAAAGAGTACAAGTGAGCACTGTTACAAAAACATTCTTCAGAGCACTCCTCTCGTAGAAAAAAACAAAAACATGCTTAATGAGTTCTTTTGACAAAGCAATTAAACTGTTGCTTACAGGGCAGATATGAGTTTTTATGCAATGCCTTGTAGGAGTAAGGCTGTATATGATGCATTCTCAAGATTTTGCATTTAGAATGTAAATGTGTATGAAACATATGTATGTAGAAAGACGCTTCATGGGCATTGTTTGATATTATTTTGTTATTGTAATATTTTAGTGGCTTTTTGCATCTGTTTTTATGGCTTTTTTCCTCAGTACACACTGCACTGCACTTTAAATTTAATGAATTGTCTAGTTCTATACCAGAGTGCATAATCCCTTAATTCTGACCAGATTAACTCTTAACCACTGCTTTAAATTGGGAATTAATTCATCACAGCACTGATGCACACTGGGTGACTGATGTTGCCACTGCAAAGACTACGACATGCTCTGTGTCATCATGCACAGAAACTGGAGCACCAAAATAAGGCTGAGGGCTTTGAATAAAGTTGAAACTTACAGTCAAATTCGATATTTTTCAGTGTTGAAATTCAACATGACTTGTAAGGAATTGAAAGGTCTTGTACAATTCTTGCGTATGCCTCAATATTATTTGGATTTTTCCATAAAAGAGTGCATGATTTTAATATCAGGAGCGCCAATGACCAAATCCATGTGTAGCTGCCAACAAAGGCAGGAAAGCGTGTTGACAGTGTTCGTACTGTATGTTCATAAGGTACGCAGGGAAATTGTAGGTTTTTAAAAAGTTACGGGTGGTATTTCCAGGAAAAATGTCAGAAAGGTGAAAGTGGTAAAATGAAAAAAAAATTAAACGGAAAAAAATTAAATATTTTCATACATTACAGTCATATACTGTATTCATGACTGGGACTACCCCAGTGTGCCTCAGGGCACTAAGAGTGATTGCTGCTGATTCTGCAATGCCTTATATTGTCTGAATACCTCCTTAAATAGGAAGTTATAGCTGAAATCACAAAGTTAATCCTGAATTTATCTGGATAAACTGCCTCATGCTGTTGTATAGGCATGGATGGAGCAAAAAGCTTACAGTCATAGTCTCCTTCTTAGATCCTGTTCATATTAACCAACCTGGGTCCCGGGACATGTGTCTCAAGTGACCCCAGTGCAACACTGTAAATACAAATGGTCCTCAAAACATTTAGGATACACATACATCATGGTTCTAAAAAAGATAATTGATTGCTCTTTATAAATTTATCATAAATGGTAAAATCAGAGTGTGATTGAACAGCCGCCATGTTATACTTATCAATGAAGCCAGATGAAACCCATCAGTTAGCTATTCTCTGGACATGTCTTAAGGACATTAAAAACTGGATGATCTGGATGGCATTACCTTGGCCTCCAGCACTACTGTAAGAAACCTGGGTGTTATCTTTGACCAGGAGCTATCTTTTAACTCACATGTAAAACAGATTTCAAGGACGGCCTTCTTTCACCTCCGTAACATTGCTAAAATCTGGCACATCCTGTCTCAACAAGATGCAGAAAAACTAGTTCACGCATTTGTTACTTCCAGGCTGGATTACTGTAATTCTTTATTTTCAGACTGCCCCAATAAGATTTTAAAGACTCTTCAGTTAATCCAGAATGCAGCAGTGCGTGTACTGACTAGAACCAATATCAGAGACCATATTTCCCCCATACTGGCTTTTCTGCACTGGCTCCCAGCTAAATCCAGAATAAAATTTAAAATCCTTGTCCTCACCTACAAAGCAATTCATGGTCAGGCACCATCTTATCTAAAACAGCTCATAGTACCCTTTCACCCATCCAGAACCTTACACTCCCAGGATGCAAGGTTATTGGTGATCCGAAGAATCTCAAAAAGTAGAGTGGGAGGGTGAGCCATCAGCTCTCACGCTCCTCTCCTGTGGAACTATCTTCCAGTCTTGGTACGGGAGGCAGACACACACTGTTTAATTTTAGGACGAGGCTTAAAACCTTCCTTTTATATAAAGCTTATAGTTAGGGCTGGCCTATCCAGCCCTTATTTATGCTGCTATAGGCTTAGGTTGCTGGGGGAACACTCCATTAGGCACTGAGCTTTCTTCTCTGCCCCCTCTGACTCTGACTCCATCTCAGCTCCTCTAAATGTCCATATCCTTACACTAACTTTACTTCTTCCCCAGAGTCTTTGTGTTTTATCATCCTGCAGATCTTTCTAGGTCGCGGTGGGAGCTGCTGCTGTGGTCCTGCCTGATGCCTCCTGGCCACATTAGGACAGGACTTGGATCCTAGGCTGGATTGCCCAGCCTAGCCCATGGATTACAATGACTTCTGACCAACATACTATACCCACACTATATCTACACTATTATTGATTCATATGAACTCAAACATTCTTAGTAAACTGTTATAGTCATGTTGTTGTGTTCTGTACAAGTGACATCTATTGCACGTCTGTCCGTCGTAAGAAGAAGGATCCTTCCTCGGTTTTTTTAAGCTTTTCCTCACCCGGCTCGAGGGTCTAAGGGCAGAGGATGTCACATCTGTACAGTTTGTCAAAGCCCAGTGATATAATGTGTAAATTGTGATTTTGGGTTAGAGAAATAAAATTTGATTTGATTTGATGTCGGTCAAAGTTTATCTCTTTCTTTCATTCTAAAACTCTCAAAATGGCACAGTTTATAAGGGAGTCCGGCGGATAATGCAATTGCTGGTTCAAAGTTGAAACATTTCAAACATCGGTCCACCTTAGCAGGTCACAGAGCCTCAACATGTAATTTGCATTACAGTGAACCAAAGAGTGTAATATCTTGTTGATGTGGCTCCTCTCTGTTACTGTAGAGAATGTCAGTTGAGTAGGCGGTCTCCCAGGGAGGGCCAGCACACACTTGTGTTCACACTGCTGAAAGAATGTGGCCACATGTGACCAGCTCTGAATGTGGTCTAAAGAATCTCAAATGTGTCCTGAGTAGGTCTTGGGAGCACTCATACTGTCCACTTGGGAACAGGCTCTGTGCTTCACTGACCTCCCTGTCTTTTGTCTGGCACAGTAGGGCATTGATTAGACACAGTTCTCTCCTCTGAAAGTTGATAATTGAAACTTTAAACATTTGCACAACTTTCACACTGTGGGGTGCATGGAGCTTGCACGCTAGCGACCAGCTCACTTTCACTTTAGTCCTCCAATTATGAGTAAACACTTTGCTCCTAATTTAATGTACATTGGATCAAAATCCTTATGTCTGGTCAGTTTTCATGAGTTGTTGAGCAAATTTAAAACCATCTCCAAAGTGTAAACTTATGGGATAAAGTCTGTGTTGGTGTCAAATGAGTTATGTAAGTTCTGTCAAGGCAGAGTAGTTCTGGTGCAGAACAAGTGTTTCATACCTTAGTTCTAGTGCTGGAAAACATTGTTCTTTCACCATGCTGTATGGACGCAGGTCATTACAAATAAACTCAGTAATGGACTTCGTAATGCTGGCATCCATCGGGAACAAGACAGGAAGTTTAGCTCTCACTATTGTATTTATTTCTTCAGGCTGACTTACAACGTTAGCGCCAGCATTGCATATTGTGTAGTTTACATAGATTTTGTTTTTCCTATCAATATTGTTAAAGCTGAAGTCGGTCCAGATTTGAGTCTTGAAAGTAGCTGGTGCGTCTCTCAAGGCAGGATTAAATTATTTTTTCAATCTAAGTCGTTTTGACCGAATATTGAGGTGTATGGAGTTTGGTCTCCTTGACCTTGTTAGTGGTGAAAAAAGCTAAATGGCCCCAGCGAGCAAAACTCCATTTAAAAAAAAAAGATTTATTTAGTAGGTAAAGTTTTGGACTAACAAATTTTAGGAAATGGGGCTCAAAAACGTTGAAAAACATCAGAATTATCCTTTAACACTTTGTTTACACCAATGTCTGCCATGACTCCATTGTGAACTTCTTCCACAGCCAGTTAGGTGACTTCCAGTCAAGTTGCCTTCATTAATGTGATAAGCTCCATATCCATGCTGCAGAGTCACATTGGCAGGGAATTCTGTTTAGAGCACAGTGTTTATATTTAATTAAATTATTAATATGTGGGGTCAGCATATTGATAATTTTATCTCACAAGGTGGTATGATGGCATATCGCTATGCCTGTTTTTATTTTTGCCCCTCTCCTAATGGGGGCCGGGCAGAGTGAAGGGACACAGCTGCTGAGAGCTACACAGCTGTGGATGAGAGAGCAGGGCGATCAGGCAAATCCTCTGGAGGTCTGAACACCTGCAGTCACATCACATTCAGCTACTGTCACTTTGGGGTTGAAAAGATGATTTCTTTACTTTTTTTTTAATTGACATGCCTAAAATAGTAAAAAAGTAAGTCTAGGACATGAAGTGAATGAAATGAGTGGACACACTTTCGCCTGTCGTGCCTTGATATGATACAGCTAATGTGCAGTCAAGTATTCCTGCGATTAAACTCATGTGAGAAATACAAGGTAAAAATGTGCTTAGCTTCCTATTGAAGCACATCAAAAATTGAGCTTCATTTTGACAACAGTAAGTGAAATATTGCCAGAAAAAAGTTCTTCATAATAAATGAATGGTTTGACAGCACTTGTCTGTGCCTTTCACAGCCTTTACTGTCAAAATAAATCCATTTTCTGATATGACAATCGCAAGGTTTGGTTAGCTTAAGAAACCAATAAAGTCTTGGTTATGTTTAGGGAACCTGTGGTTTGGGTTGAAATATGTACTTTGTTAAGATTAGTGGACCTCTGTCATCCTGGTGGTTACAATAATTAGAGTTCGGGAGCAACCGCAGTCATGCTTTATAAACAACAGCGTTTATCTTTGGTTGACAATGGGAATCAGACAGCATTCAGAGAGTCCCTGTGTGGACTGTGTCACAATACTGTTTACAACTTGATCACATGGGATGGCATATAAATAGCATGTCACGTTTTGCGTGTCATGGCACAGATCTGTTTGTAACATTTAACGCAATCCATGCTATGCTTGTCGCGTGGCATTTAACAACGTCTGCTGGAAAAGACAAAGGGGATAACCTGCATTTGTTTGACCCATCCAACACTCCAAACCCCACGTGGGAATTTCTTGTTCTTTATACTACAACCTGACTTTTTGTTCTAAAACACGACAAGCAAAATGTCAGCATAATCAAAAATCCTAATGCGGACAGGCTGACGGTATTTATTTGAGGACATGCAAAGGCCTTTGCTGTGCATTTAATATGCAAAAAACTCTCCAATGGCAATAGAAGGGAGACTTATTTACATGCCAACATCTGGAACTTTCATAGCATGGCACCAGACAAAAGGGTCAGACGTGCACCCAGGTGTCATGTTTCAATCACTACAAGATCAGACATGAAGCATCATTTGACTGCTTCACAGCTTTGACTCTTCATGCATACATAATTCTTTCAGGGTGCTTAAATGTCTGACGCTGTCATTCTAATTGGGAGGGGAAAAAAAACACTGGAAAGGTTAGGGGTGAGGGGGGATTCAGATGCTAATCAACCAGCTGACAGCGTAGTACTGATGCCTCCACTCTTACAAAAGGAACCAAAACAATGTATAATTAATTGCTATAAAAAAAAAAACCTTCTCAGTTCAGTCATATCTATAATAAAAGTTTCATAAGAAATGAATAATAAGGTTCAATTTGATTCTTCCTTCTCCTAAATCCCATTCTCAGTGAAGAAGCCAATATTTGCTACCAGTAAATCGAAACAGGCTGGAATTAGTCACTGGCCAGCAAGGATTTTTCATCTAACAATTTCCCAGTTTTATGCTTTTTTCCCTCTGGCTATAGCTTACATTTTAAGCGGAGGATGAAATTACTTCACACCTACAGCTGCATTTTGGGTGGTGCGAAGTTTATTCACCAACGGTGACATGAGGTCAGTTTGCCATTCCTGCCAAAGGGAATAAACACATAGAAATCATTCCCAAGCCAGCTTTAACTCTACTTCCTCATGATAAAAAAAAACAAAACCGTGAACACCCTGTTGTGATGTGCCGTTTTGCCACGAGGAACTGAAACACCTACACAAACCACTGTTAGAGCAATTTCAAAAACACTTTTGAAATGATTTGCAGTTTAGGGCTGTGAAAATCCATTGCTAAAATGCTGCTGTTCTCTTTGAACTTTTCATAAACATGCTGCAACGCCAAAATCATTTATAGATACATGATCAGAAAAGGGGAAATCAAGAACAGATTTGGACAAAGGCATCCTTGTTTGACTATGACATTAAATCAACCATAAGAGCAAAGCTCATTTACATCTCTTACCGAAAGGACAATGATGGCATTATCACTGAAATGGGAAGAGGTTCCACAAGTTGCTTCCAGTGGGGATTTCCTGATGATGTGGCAGTCAGAGCACACAGGTCCTCAGCTCGAGATGAATACCAATGTCTATTTGATAGGCCAAGATAAACTCATATTTTGCTTTTGCCAAGCAAAACATGAGCTGTCATTAATTGTGAGCACATGACTGTCTGACTTATCATATGAGTAATAAACAAATTCATGAGACAATGCAGAGCCAGTCATAGTGGTCCAGATTCACCGGCTACCAGCAAACAGTTCTCTGTCTGAGACATCGAGTTTTACATGAGTGATAAATTGACAGTTTCTGTAGTCATCTGAGGATGGCAAGAAGGGTTTGACAGATAACAAATGAAGTCAGTAACTGCAAGACACTTTATCTAGTCACAACAATATGACAAAAAGGAATATCTTGAAAAATAAACTGTTTTACCATCACACAAAGACAGAGGCAGATGACTCAGTTTCTAGAAAAGACAAATGAGGCAGCAGAGGAGTTGAGCAACTTTCTTAGTAAAACTGTGTTCTATGCTGGGGTAAAGAAGGAGTCCTGTCACTGTCTCAGATTCTCATAATGCAGCCAAACCACTGCCATGAAAGTCCCTACAGCATGTACAGGAAGCTTTGGTAATCAATACATGTAAAGCGCTAAATTGTTTGCTAGCCATTGATTAAATATAATCTACATGGCTGTAGTTCAATCCACCTAATAACAACCGATTATTGTTTCCCCTGTTTCCAATCCCACAGTTCTGCTTTGATTAAATTCCAAAGAGACAAATCTATATATTGACGCCACGCATGTTTGCCTTAGCCAACCTTTTACAGGTGTAAGGTTGAATAAATAACTGCGTGTGAATGTAAATGAGTGAAACACTATCATTAGCCATCGCGTTGATGTTTCGGTCTTGAACCGGGTCAACTGGCCCTGCGACACGACTTCATTCTGCCTGGTATGACATGATCTTTAGATACGGTTAAGACATTTGAATATCATAAAACCACTGGCCCATGACTGCTGAAATAAAGCCATTGATTCACAGACCTGACAGCTGTTGTTCAGTTCAATAGGAAATACTAACAGAAAGAAAGGCTTATAGACATTTGCGAAATGAAATTCGTGTTATTAACCGCACAATATAATTGGGAGATGAGGCCATCCAAGTACGATGAGACATCCCCTATTTAAACACATACTATCCCGGATGGAGTGTAGGGCTGGTAATAAACACCCTAACAACTTTACAGACTTGACATTTTCTCTTTTGCTCAGAGTTGAATCGTGAGATTGGTACCACTCTCACGTCTGTACGCTGAATATGAGGGTACAGCCTGCAGACAATTAGTTTAGTGTAGCAAAGAGCCTGAAAAAAAATCTGCTTCCAGCATCTCTAAAGCTCACTAATTAACACGTTTGTGTAATCGCTATAAAATGCTCCACATGGTAAATTTGAGGGAAGATACAAGCTAGAAGTTATACAGCTGCTTAATGATTTTCTGGAGTCTCTGTAATGAAACGATCTCAGGAACTAATTGCATCCGGACTAATTTGCTCCTGCAAAGGATTCGGCTGTACAACCTGATTGTTTATGTAGTGATTTGCGTTGAGATTGAAGTCCATATTTTAGTTCATATTTAGTCCATATTTTAACCATGTTACTTGGAGAAGTTTATTGTACTGGCCAGCTGCTCCTATAGGCTTTAGGCTTTAAACTAAGCTAAAACTTTTAGCTTCACATGTATTTCATGGACAGGAGAATGACATTCATCAGATTATATACAAAAAAATAAATCATGAAATTCAAACTATTTTTTTGTATGTTGTAGGATGAATCTATACAGCCTGTAGAAAATCGACTTATCTTATGACATTTTGAAATGTAGCAGCCTGAGACCATATTCTAAATTTACACCCAGTGCATACCTGTGAGCAAGCACCTGGCAACGGTTGCGGTCAAATAGTTTAGCTCGATAAGCCTTTTACCAGACTAAATCTAAGACATTAATGTAAATGCTAATAACTTTAACAAGGGGGGGGGGGGGCGACTCGGCAGGAATGTGATGACTCGTCGCCACATTGTATGCGTGATCAGGACGTTTAAAAGAAGCCAGCATCAGTTAGCAGCCACTTCATATAAGCGGAGCAACAGTTGAAAATGTCAACAAATTATGGCAACAACACGAAGTTCGTGAGACTCCTTCATCCGCCACATAGCAGGGATGGTGAACTATAGCTATTTATTTATCCTGTTATTTTTCCTGTTGCATGAAGGATGTGTGTAAAACATTAAACTAGACTCATTTAGATCGCAGAACCCTGGATTGCAACTAGCAGTGTTGTAACACAGACCTGCAGTGCAATACTAATGTCATGTTTATGAGATCATCCACATTTCGTTATTAGGTCTATTATTGCTGGGAGCCATGCATTGGGGGTGAAATGCTAAACCTTCACCAGTAGTTGAGTCACTAATGGAGCCACAAGTTACACAACCACAATACTGGCTGTTGGAATGTGCCAGTGGCTTGTGTCAATCAAAAATTAAAATGACAAGCAGGAGGCAATAGATGAACCATTTTAACTCTGCATGGCAACAAGATGATTTGTTTGCAGAGGTCATTGAAAATTGGGCGAGAACAAGCATGAGAGTTGAAGTTAATTATTGAGACGAATGCGATATCTGACAAAGCACAAATGATGAGTTTTTGCAAAATATTTCCTTTGCAGAAATATTTGTTTTCTGGGATATAAAGCAACATGTGCAATGACTGGTGAGCGTATAATTATGAGTGCAGAGGGTGTTTGTGCTCTGCCTACTTTTTGCTGATGAAAGGAAAACAAAAGGAGGGGAGAAAAAGCAGAGACTGGTTAAAATATACACAAGGGGGACCTGGAGTTCATGGCAAAACAATATGCAGGTATTAGTGAGGTATTTAAGTTTTATTTCAGTTTTTCATATGCAGCGAGGAGATTGAGTGTACAGTAATAAAGATGAACCATGTTAAGGCCAAATGCTGCTTTGTTTTCATATGTGCCCATTCACAACTTCCCCCAGGAGGAACATGAGCATCTCTTCTGCTCCCAGACTACAAGGAGGAAACTGAGCAGGAAATGCTAAAAGCCAAAGTAGATTTTTATCTTATTTCTGTTATTTTAATTGCAATTTATGATGTTCTTTGATAATATGTCTTCTTTTGGGTAAGCAGGAGATAAAATAATATGCAAGCAGTGTCGAATCGGTTGTTTCTAAAAGAATCAGTGGCAACAAATGCATCAAATTGATTGATTAAAATAGACAGATAAAAATGTGGATTTTGGAATCCTCATCAATTATGAGTTTTGGACTTTAAAGCACTGACTGAAACTGTTTCAATTCCTATTGTAAACAGCACAGCATACATTGTATTTATTCTCAGGACACCAGAAATGAAAATAAAATAAGATCTATATACATCTATAGCTCCACCACAGCTGTCTATATGAAGCCTGAAAACCATCCCCCTCACCGCATACTGTACGTTTAACAATGTGACACAACAGTGTAACAAGGGAGATAATCTGGCTGTTTGCTCGTGACAACAAGTATTACAGAAAAAAAGTGGAATCCTCTGTGCAACACAAAGAAAGTCATCCCCTTCATTTTAATGAGTTGCTGATTGCCCTGTGAAGGTGAGTAATATATGAGATTATTGACGCAGCAACTGTGAAGCTGAGTGGGGCCTTGCTCTCAGTGCCTCTCCAGACTTTAGGGGCTTCAAGAGGGAATGCTCATAAATAATGTTATTGTAGTGTGCTCATGTGTTTTTGGGGGAGGGTCATGTGGCTTGAGGGATTGATCATCACTTGTGTGGGTATTGTGGGAGTTTGAATTTTATATGCACATGTCTAATTGTGCACGCATGTCGTATTACGGGCCACAGCAACCAGTCTCCTTCCCATTCGTCTCCTTCTCTCCAATGAGACCCCCAGTCTCTTTCTGCACCAGGCTTATCGTGGCCAGCCGCTCATTCTTGCGAGAAGTGGCGTTAAGCAGAAAGAGACATCTGCTCAGTGAGAGAATGCCCTAATTATTCATGATCATTTAACCATTCAGGATTTGGTCTGCGCAGCATATGTGGCGTTTCTCATAAGTGTGCGCCAGCCACACTTGTTAATGGCAGTTTCATTGCAGTGGTTTTGTGTTCTCTGCCTCCAAAATAATCACAAAGCATTAGCCCAGTAGTTTCGTTAATAACATTCAAGACAAATACATTTGTCTTCAAATTTTAAACCAAGAATAGGGCTCTGGTGTTCACTTTTACTCGTGTTTTTTTCATGTATTCTCTTTTAATTTGCTGACATTTTAACGTCTTATTCTTAACTGTGTAACATTATACTGACTATTGTTAGGCACTCTCTTTTGTTGTCAGGTGCGTTCAAGAAGCACTCTCCAGAGATCATTTCAGACACACACACAAACAATTGCCCAAACTGCCACACAATTTTTTTGAAAATGCTTCTTTTCGTCTACCTTGACCTCTCATGCACTTTCTTCTGCCTTTCTTCACTCCCTCCTTTTCCGCGGCTCTGTTGTGTACTTATCACTACAAAACCCTGTCACCACAGTAGCTGGGGCCACGTAAATCAGCCTGGCCAGCGTCATCTGTTCCCAGCTGTTTACCTCCAGCCAAACAAAGGAGTCTGCCTTTTTGTTGTCGTCGGGTGGAGTGCTGTGTTGGCTGAGGGCTGTTATTCAACAGCGTGCGCTGCTATCAGCCCCCCACTTTGAAAAGGCCAATTCTACCCAGGGAATCGATGGAAAAGGAACGGAGTGGAGATGTCAATGTGGGGGTTGTAGGTTACTTGGAAGCTGTAAGCAGTCCTTCTTTGCCAAAGGAGCAAAGACAGACGGGACACAAAGGAGGCAAATCACAAGCAAACGTGAAAGGCAAATAAATATTTGCTTGTCCTCTCTCTCCTCAGCTCAGGTGTATGCGGGAGCTGTTCTCCTGGGAGGAGGGGGTTCAGTTTGTGTCTCCAGAGGAGGCTTAGCAAGCGTCGATAGGAGCTCTGAGGTCTCGTTTGCATCTGCAAATGAGACCGAACCCGGCTGGTCCATGTCACCTTGGCAACAGGCCATCAGCACCTCCCTCTCTGCTATATTAGTAGCCATGGCTGTCTGTCTGCTTGTCAGTCAGTCTGCACCCTGCCACTGGTGCCATCACCCGACCAGACCCATAGGATTGAGCGTCTCCCTAATTTTTTATCGACAATGTCAAAATAAGACAAAAACAGCTTTATAAAAGAGGAATGGGACAAGCTTTTGTGGGTGTCCGAGGGAATCCGTCTCAAAGCGAAGAATCAGCAGCAGTAACATGCTGTGGTCATGAAATTTATATGGTGTGTCTTTACCAAGTGATGACAGTTTGGCTGCGTGGGTTCTTTATTGTTTTGGGGTTTTTGTGCTAGTCTGCAATATATGCTGTTGATCAATCGAGTGCCTGACAACAGGTTGTATACAGCTATCAGGTAGGACTGAGACACTGCTATTGAAATAGATAGAAGAAACACAACAAAAAAATCTTTTAAATTTTCCTGACTATTGATTTTAAGACAATGGCTGATGGGTACACAGCTCAAAGGAAGCTGCTACTTCAATGCCATGTTTCTGGCAGATTGGCGACAAACCTCTAACTTTTTGAGTACAAATGTCAAATGAGTATAACACAATGCTTTTTGACAATGAAATTTTGTGGTCTGTTACTTTGTATTATTAAGCTTCATAGTACATGTTTGTACTGCACACATTTCTCTCTGTCTTTTTTTCTTGACTGCATGCTTTCTTATAAAGGTTGTGCCACCCCTCCCCCCTTTCACATGTCACATGCTTCCTGTTTGGTCTCAACACAACTGGAAAACTAGGGAGAAGAGTATGTGTTCCAATGCGGGCTACTTAAAATTCCTCCAGCTATACAACAAAGCAGTATGTGTGGCAACAAAATCAACTCTTATGAATTTAACTTCAGTCAGACAAAATACCTGACTATCTATGAATTATTTGGAATCTGACTGGATCTGAAGGTCAAGATTTGAGTCAAACTAAGTCTGCTCGAGGTACTGAACAGCGAGTGTCACGTAGTCCACCACAACTATTTCAGTGATTCACGTATGGTTTCGGTGTATGGGAACCAAATGGTTTACGGCTAAAGTAGTTACAGTCAAGTGACGCAACGCTGCTTGACTGGAGCACAGCGCAAACTTATATCATCTCATCCAATCTCTTTGTGACAAATGTGATTTGGAATAAAAGAACAAAGCATGTTGAAAATGCACTCTATTAAAAATGTTTTGGTGAGACTAAAATATTTATATATTCGTTTAGAATTTAATTGTAGTAGGAATCTTATTAAATGAAAGTTCCTTTAGTGAGCTTTAAGAGGGAATCAAGGTGTCTTTCAGTGTAAATCAATCTTTATCAGGTGGGTTTCTGCCAGTGAACACGATTGTACTTTTCACAACTTCTGGTTTTATAACTTTTAATATAACACTGTGCCCTCACAGAGCTCTTCACTCTACTCGTTTTGTCTACTGGTTTACTGGCTTTTCACATATCTGTGGTTATGGCACTTAAATGATAATTTACCTTTGGTGTAATACTTACACGTTAATGTGACCTCTTTGGGTATTCATGTAAAAACAGAGCCTGACACCTTTGAGCCTGTGAGTGTAGCGTGCATGTGTTTGCCTTGGCAGTCAGTGTAACACTAACCCCCAATGGTCTGGCCAGGGTGTGTAACTTAATCACATCCGGTGTTATTGGCAGCACTGATGAGTGTCCACTTTGTTTGCGAAACACATTCACCCCCTCTCCCCCAGGTTGGATGCAACCGAGACTAAATCTAATTAAACAAGGCCACCAGTGCTCCCTGCCCCCAATAGCACCCCAGCAGCACGGGGGGAGTCGCAGCCCTTGTGTGCACTGTGGCTAGCATCCTTGTCCTTTTTGTAATTTAAGTCCTCCCACAGGCATGACCCAATTTGCAGACATCCTGTAAGCTATGAGCCAAACCTCTAGCTGCCTTACCAGATTTTTCATCACAGGTCACAGCACTTTTTATGGGTCCTGTGGATTGATGCCATTCCGGTGCACATTGACTCATTGTCATTGTGGTAAGATCCTCTTAAGTCATGAAGGTAAATTGGAAATGGATCAATGAAGTAGTGACAGGGGTAAAGAGGGTACATGTGTCCTTCTCTTTTTCAATACAATGTCCTTTTCTTATGGAGGCCTTTCCCTTGTTGGAATTGATCCATGTCCTTCTAGTATGGCTCACATATCCTGATTTGTGTGATAACATTTTCATCTAAAAATATACATGTATGCGACAAAGATGGTATGTCCTGTATGGGGAAAAAAAGCATTTTCAGCTGTAATTTAGTTACACGTTGTAACTCTAGTTCTACAAAAACCATGTTGTATTCAAATGGTTGATTAGATTTCTTTTGAGTTGTTTTAGATAATAAGGTCAGTTAAACAAGTGCATATCTAGCAAACCACCACAAAATCACCCTAGAAAATAATAGCTCAGACACCACTGGTAAGTGTTTTTGAAATGAGGTACAAAACATGTATTACATTACTCTAATACCTGTCTAAAATAAGAGCAAAATCTATCCCGGTGTACCAGTAGTGATTTTGTTGTACAAGTAGCTAGAAATTGTTATTTGCCTCTGTATCTTCTGTTGTTAGAAAAATAGATCAAAATCCAGATCTTCATAAATCTCAACAATAATGTTCCTTTGACATAGACCTCCCCTCAAAAAATAATCAAAAAGTATTAGTTTTTGAATGATGTCCATATTCAAATAGGGTCTGGATTCAGAATGAGGATTTCAATCACATTCATATCTTTCCTATTGTAACATATTTCATGGGTCCTTGGGTCAAGACTTATCCACTCAAAAATGCATTAAAATTTGTAGTTTTTGAGTTATGCCCATGTTAGAAATTTACTTGGATCCAGGATCAGCATCCAGATCAGCTCCAATCTCTCCCAAAGCTGTAATATTTGTTTCTGGGGCAAAGGCATACTGTCACCAAAAACCAAAAACTAATCCCGATCCTAAATTTAGATCCAGTAATGGATCATCACCAAGGGTCAGTCACTTTATCCTTGTGTCGCACCGAGGGTACTCTCCCAGTTTTATCTAAATGCATTCACAATTTCTTGAGTTATGTTGGTAAAAGACATATATAGAATTAATTTTTGAGCTTCTCATGTTCCTTGTTCCTGATGTTGCTATCACTTGGGATTGCGATATCTATCACTACTGCCTTCTTCTCCTGTTTGTCAACCACCATGATATCTGGTTGATTAGCCACCACGATCTTATCAGTCTGGTCTGGAAGTCCCACAGGATCTTAGCTTGGTCACATTTGGGGTGTTTTCCACTTTGATCCTGGAACCTCCAGCCTATACTCGGCACATATGTCCCTGTATACTATGCCAGATACTTGGTTATGGCGCTCCAAACATGCCGTACGTGCCTGAATCTTGGTCCGTGCTGTTATGGGCTGTACTGTCTCAGGAGCGTCTTTGCACAGTTTGCACCTTGGGTCCTGTCTGGTGTGGTAGACCCCTGCCTCTATCGATATTGTGTTCAAGGCCTGTTCTAGTGCTGCCATCTGTGCTGTCCCTGAGTCCAGCCTTCTCCAGCAACTTGTATGTTTTCTCAATAGCAGCCACTTCCTCTATCTATTGGTGGTGCATCCCGTACAGGGGCTTGTCCCTCCATGATGGTCTGTCTTCTTGCCTCCTCCTCACTGGGTTTCTGCTGCCAAAGGCATTTGCTTAGCAGGTCATCATTTGGGGCCATCCTCCTGATGTATTCCTGAATCTTTGCTGTTTCATCTTGGATAGTGGCCCTCACTCTCACTAAATCAAATCAAATTAAATTTTATTTGTATAGCCCAAAATCACAAATTACACATTGTCTCACTGGACTTTCATAAACTGTACAAATGTGACACCCTCTGCCATTAGACCCTAAAACCGGGTGAGGAAAAACGTAAAGAACCCTAAAAAGGGAAAATAAAAAAACCTCAGGAAGAATCACAGAGGAGGGATCCTTCTTCCTAGAACAGACAGACATACAATAGACGTCAAGTGTACAGAACACAACAACATGACGATAACAGATTAGTAAAAATATATGAGTTCATGAGTCTATAAATCAAAATTTGTGAGAAATTTCTTGACCCAGAGGCAGCTGTAGTCTGCTGATTCAAGAGTCATAATAGTCCATGTATCCAGATTTGTGTGTTGGTAATGAAATCTAGAACTCCAAGAGTTTGTGTAATCTATAATTCCAGAGGTATGTGAAGTCTATTAATCCAGAAGCAAGTGTAATCTATTGGTCCAGTAGTTGTTGTAGTACATGTATCCAAATCTGAGAGTTGCTGATGAAGTCAGTGGGTCCAAGAGTATGTGGAATCCATAAATCCAGGGGTATGTGGTCTGGTGATCCAGACTCTGTATAGTTTGTTTCTCCAGAAGTCATTGCAATCCATGGATCCAGATTTGCGCTCGGCAATCTAGCCTTGTATCCAAGTCAGGATATTTCCTGCCCTTATGTGGGCAGTAGGCATCAGGTAGGACCACAGCAGTAACCCGCAGGATGATAAAGCACAAAGACTCTGGAGAAAAAGTAAAGTCAATATAATGTTTATTAGGATATGGACACTTAGAGGAGCAGAGATAAAGTCAGAGAGAAAAGGAAGGAGAAGAGAGGAGCTCATTGTATCATGGAGTGTTCCCTAAGCTTATAGAAGTATAACTAGGGGCTAGATAGGCCTTCCCTAACTATAGGCTTTATCACAAAGGAATGTTTTAAGCCTACTCTTAAAATGAGAGAGTGTGTCTGCCTCCTGAACCGAGACTGGAAGATGGTTCCACAGGAGATGAGGCTAATAGCTGAAGGCTCTACCTCCTATTCTACTTTTGGAGGTTCTGGGGATCACCAGTAACCCTGCATCCTGGGAGCGTAAGGTTCTGGTTGGGTGATGGGGTACTATGTGCTCTTTAAGATAAGATGGTGCCTGACCATGAATACCTTTCTATGTGAGAACAAGGATTTTAAATGATATTCTTGATTAACAGGGAGTCAGTGCAGAGAGCCAGTACGGGGGGGAAATGGTCTCTGATCCTAGTTCTTGTCTGTACATGCGCTGCTGCATTATGGATTAACTAAAGAGTTTTAAAGATCTTATTAGGGCAGCCTGGATATAAAGAATTACAGTAATCCAGCCTGGAAGTAACAAATGCATGAACTAGTATTTCTGCACTAGTCCTCGGCCTCCCTCTTTCTGCTTAGTGTACAACCTCAGGGTGCTGGACTTGGGGTGAAACCCTCCATGCATGGTGAGGACCTCCCTTGTCTTGATATCTCTGGCAACCCTCTCCTGCTTTGGCCAGGTTATTATACCAGCAGGGTATCTGATCACAGACAGGGCATAGGTGTTGATGGCTTGGATCTTGTTCTGACCATTCAGCTGACATCTCAGGACCTGCTTTACTCTGCATAGTCATTTGGCTGTGGATAACTTCCTTGTGGCCTCTTCATGATTTCGATTTGCCTGCAGGATCCCAAGGTATTTGTAGCTATCCTGAATATCAGCTATGTTGGTTTCTGGTAGTTCAAACCCTTCAGTTGGGATCATCTTGCCTCTCTTTGATGTCATCTGAATACACTTGTCCAGCCCGAATGACATTCACCCCGATGACCTGTCATCCTGGTTGCCCCTTCCTGTAGCATCGTTGTTGCACCTCTAGTTGTGATAATAGTTGTCGATTGTGAACATTGGAATTATTGAATATGGAGATGTTTCTTAGTTAGCTTGGATATTGGGCTTTGAAGCATCCATTGGTCCCACATCTGTTGCATGTATCCCCTCTGACTGGGGTTGCCGGTGTAGTAGCATTCCATTAATCCCATGTTGTCACTCCTGGTCCATGCATGTCTTGTTCCAGTAGCCCACTTCTCATCAGGTTGCGCTGGTTCCTCAACGCCTAACGCAGACTTTATTGACCCTGGCGACGTCCGAGCCTGTATGGCTCTTCTATTCATGATTGCACTCATATCCGAGTTATGGCAGGCAGCATTAAGGACCTTGCCAAAGGGCCCAACTGGATTCTTGCCAGGCCCCTGGACCAGAATTGGAACCCCGGTCCACTGTATGCATATGTGGCAGAGATAACAAATGTTACAAGGTAGAAGATTTGTCTCCTGAACATGTCAGTCCAAACAGTGAATGGATAAATATTGGTTCTGATGGTTCAACAAATAGTATTGGCTGAACCTTAACCATAATATTTCGGTATTTTCAACAAAACAGTTATATCAACGACTCATCCCTGTAGACTTGATTTCTTCTTTAGTCTCCACTGACATTGAAAACTTGTTTTATTGACAGAATTGGATAATTTCTTAAAATACTAGTGTAGCACTATCCATTTCTCCTCTGCCCATCCACTGTAAAGCACCTGCTTCCTGCTTTTCAATCAGTCAGAATCCTATTAAACTGCCTCCTCCTGACTTATTATAGATGTTTACTGATTAACTCTCAGGGCTTGTCTCTACATTTGTCAATTCCTCACTTAACAAAGAACTACACTCAAAACAACAAGTGGTGAAGTGGTGGCATTTGCACAGAGCTGAGCTGAGAGCAGCAGAGGAGGTGTTGTCTGTAGCAGGTACCCTGCTCTTCTTGCTCAGCAACTTGAGTCAAGCAGAGGCAGCAATGGGCTTACTGTGAAAGCTTACACGCAAAAACCTAAGGTACTAAAGAAACAGTCCTCTGTTTAACTTCTTTAACTGTATGTGAAAAGCAAATCTTCATGAAGTTTTAAATTCAAGGTCGTCAGTGATTATGATCACCAGAAGCAGAAAGATGCACAAAGAGCTAAATGTGATGGGTCAGAAATTGTTTGGCAGAGAAAACTGAAAACCTTGTGCTGGAAAGCGTAACTTTAAAATTACTAAAGCTTGTGTCTGGCATGATTCATACCCAAGTTGTCCTTGAAAGACCGCAGCAAGCCTGGATGACAATACCAAAGTAATATGTGCTGATAAGGAGCGGCAAAGAAGTGAAAGCCTGAAGGTCAGTCCTGGTTGTGCTGGGAGCTCCCTAAGCGCTGAGGATTCTGCTGACATCCACCATCTTTGTTCTGCGTAATTGGCTAAAAGACTGAGCAACTATATTTACACATCCCCCAAAGAACATTAATTACAGACTGAGAGAGAGAAAAAGAGACAATCACTTTGCTGGTAGCTGCACATATGAATGCTTATTAAGGATGGGGGATAATATACCGACTCTGACACCATTTAATGGGTTTAATAAGCTTGAATGTTGATTTAGTGAAACTTGAATGTTTGAGAAGGACTGCACATTTAATCTGACATAATTTAAGGCCAGATGAGATGTTCTTTACAAGACATAAAAACCAAATCAATATATGCAATCACAGACAATAAGGCAAGGTTAATCTTCTTGGTCTACAGCACATGAATAATCTTTTGTATTTCATGGATTACACCTTGAAAAGAATTAGAGAGAAAAGGTTTAAGATTTTGCATTCACCTGATATGAATTAAGAAAAGGGAACAATAGTGAAAATTGTCTTTTGGCTGCACTATGCATGAAAAGATGTTGTCTCTTTTGTTTTTGCGTCACAGAGCATCCCAATATGTATACTGTGTCTTTATATAGAATTATGACTACTACTAATTTGGTACTTGAGAAAATGTCAAATATCTTCACTACTGACAGTAGTCAGTTAGTTAGTTTGCTTGCTCCGCTCTTTCAGCCGCTGTAATTAGGCATGCCGCTGGCCACTTGGGTGATCTCTGCATAATTGCAACAAAAGACATACAAATGCAAACAAACACAACTATACAATGACAGCATATAGTGTACTATAGAATAGGTAAACACAAAGACGTGGAATTTTATGTGTAAGTTCACTCCAAGTTCACATATGGTGTATGATATTGTACACTGTCAGAAAGGATTTTAGATTGCCTATATTTAGGAAGTAAAAGTAAAAATATTTTTTGCAGCCAAGTTTTAAGTTTACTTCCTGTGTTCTCTTGTATATGCATGAATGGTCATGTGACTATGTGTATTCAGTTGCAGTTATGATACTTCGGAAGGAGACGGTTTGTGTAAAACTTTTTTGAAAATGAAAATATACTAGTTTCAGCACAAACCATTGAGATTAAGCACTTATGGTTCTGATTTTTTTTTTTTTAATAATCAAAGATAACTCTGCTGTATCTGGAAAGGGGGTTTAGGGGGTAGAGATGAACAAATATTCTGTCCAACAACAAAATAAATCCTGATTCCACATCATTAAGACCTCTGAATAACAAATAGAGATTTATATTTAGGCTTGTATATTTAACAGTATCTAGAGCCGACATACCCCTCAGTATATGTTTGGACGTTGGTCGGCCACACGAATGGCTCAGCCAAAAGTAAGGACACACCTTTTCCTGCCGATCACAGTTTGTATCCTGTGAATTCTGAAAAAAACAAGTGTCCTGTAATGCTCATTCTGTGCTCTCAGTTTGAAACAGCCATGTTGTTGTGGAAGGAATTGACTGTACTTCTACAAGTGGGGATGCCTGTTGGGGACCTTGTTAACCACTTCCTGTTATTGTCTGTCACAGGAAATGGACGGCCACTATATTGCAGCAGCTCAGTGGCAGAATTTCAGTCTTCCCCTGTGTGTATGTGCATATTTTGTAAAGATAAAATCAGATTACACAACACTTTAAGGAGACAGGACAAAACATAAATAACCAGAGCAAGAAGAAAACAAAATGCGACTACTGTCATTGCAAAACAATAATTGCAGTGCCCAATTGCCTAATATATCCCTTTCAGTGGGCATTAGACTAATCAACTGTGCATTAGAAGCAACAGCTAGGTAATACATTCTACAAGCCTAAAGCATTAACTAACAAATTTTAATATAATACATTTTGAGAATATCTTTGAAAGGCTAAAAAAATAAGTTGATTAAGCACAGAGCTGTGCAAGAAATAGTCCTAATGGAACAGAGAGCAGGAAAAGCAACAAGGGAATCATGATAAAAGGCAGCAGGGATGCAAGCAATCTGGATCATCAAGCTACTTGTCTGATGCCTCACACTGGAATTGTGATGAAACACTACCTAAGGGTTTGTAATAGGACTGTTTTGTTGATGTGACGATAGTGTTTGCTGCGGGAAGACACCTGTGACTTGTAAACATGGCTGGAAAAAGACAAGCGCCTCTATGCAGACTTAAAAACAAAATGTGTAATGGTGATTTATGACCCAGTGAGACGATAATCCTTCACTTTATGGCCCTCCTGTCACAGAGAATGACACACCTCAGCAGGTCAGAAATATTTAGGATTTTCTTCAGGCTTCAGAAATTATCTCTAAAGCTGAGACAAAGGGGGACATGTCATTACGGGAGCACAAAACCGTGAACAAAAGAGCACTAGTGATAAATCATATTTCATAGGCATTGGTGCTTTTTGTTTCATGTTTGTCAAATTACATCACGCCACGCTTTGCAGATTTTTGAGTTTACAATATGTAACCAGAGCGGCTTATTTGGGGTAACCAAGAGTGGTGATGCAACTAAACGTAACCACCCAATTATTTCCCGCACGGAGCATGTTTCTGTGCTCCTCTCTTATTCATTGTTAATCTGCATTGTTTTGGGGGTCTTGTTTGTTTGCATTTTAAAACAAACAACAGCCAGGAACATCTTGACATAGGTGCTAATCGCAGAGCTCATGTTTATATTTGTTTGATATTTATTTGGATATCTCTTACGATACGATCCCAGATGGGTGGCTGAAGGGGGAAAATAAGTGCATGAGCAAGGGACGAAGAAAAACAGTTCTTGCTGAGGAGTGTGCGCAGTTGGCTGATGTAATTGAGATAGAATGAGATGCTATCAGCACTGGGGTCGCCAGGAATAAACAGATGGAGGGCACTGAGGACAACTGAGTGTGTGAAGGAGAAAGAGGCCAACCCTCTGCATGTGTGTGTGTGTAGAAGCACGCTCTTATGTGCCTTTGAGCATACGTGTGTGGCTTACATGCATGCCCCGTGCACTTGTGTGTGGCTCATCATTGTGAAGGGGGGAGGGGAAGCCTTCACTCTAAACTCTGGATCTGACTGACTGGTGCTCTTCCCCTGTGGAGTGCTGCCTGCGTTTGTGCTGCATGGAATAAAGACCTCACTGCCGGGGAATACTCAGGGGATCGTCACCTACACAAAACGTTGTCACACGCAACATCGTCCCCCTCTTTGTCTACGCGCACGTCTGTCTTTCGAAATGTATTTACTCAAATTCCACGCAGTCATGCGCACACTCACACCTGACACACGATGTGCATCAATGATCCACAGCCACCGCACAATATACTAATGATCATGAGAATATGAATGTGGAGAACAGGTGCCCATCATCAAACAGTTGCAAATAAATAATAGCACACTCCATAAAATGCTGTTAGCAGCAGATGGACTGGGTTGACACATCTTCTCAGTGTGAGTGGTAACAGCTAATTGCCACAACTGTCACTAAATTGACATTTTGACAACACTAAATAGATCTTAAAGATTATGATGCTTTGGTTTGTACATGTGTGAGATTATATTAAATATCATAACATATGGTCTTTATTGAGCCTGCAGATACTACAAGATGGTATCTAAATATAACTTTTGCTCATATAATCTACACTAAGATTAGGTCCAAACCTTAGTGTTTATGGCTGTATCATGTATGTTTGTGGTAAAACTGCAACGTAGATAATCCCTGATCATGTCTATTAGTGGTTCTATGGCTTGGTTATACAAAATTTTAGTCAAGAAATGTTAGAAATACAGTTGGAAGGAAGGTACTTTCCACTCTTTTTTATCTAACTCCGTATTAACACCGCCTGCTCTTGTTCCTACCTCAGAGGTGTGTCTAATTTTTATGACTCACTCTGTATTGAGCGTTTCCTCAGAATGACTGTTGTATGGAGTGCTTGTCAGTTATGCCTCCTGTTGTATGAAAAGTTGTCCCTCTCCTACGCCGCCCCGGACCATTACAGCGTGCAATCATCGTCTCCACCTCTCACGACAATAGATTTTATGAACTGTTTGATTTCGCCTCACAGTGAATGTCAGTTTTTGTATTTTCTCTGTGCCATCTGTGAGCATGTGATGCAGTGTGATACACTATTGCACTGTGATGCAATGGTTGTGCTGTTTGTGTGGACTTAGTGAGACATGGACCCTCCCATGGTTTGGGTCCATGTGTTCTGTAACTGAAGAAAGAGTTGTTTTTCAAGAGCTGATTGTCCCATCTTATCCGAGTTTATACACATGGGAATACTGAGGTGGAGCACATTGAGTAAGGGAACATTCTGTAGTCAGTACAAGCATGGGATAGTGACAGCCTCAGGCTATGTCCACAATTGTGTCTGTATAAAGATACTCAGCAGACAGTTCCCCAAAAGTGATCACCATGTGGTACAGGTTGTAATATAGATCATACATCCCTCCTCATCCATGTTAGCAGACTGGATTCCTAACAGAACTCATCTAATAAAATTTAAAGATGATATCAAACGTTTTTACGTTCACGTGTTCAAATTTCTGACATGATTTGATTTTAATAATTGTTAAATGCTATTAGAGGTGAAAATCATTGACAGCTGAGCCCTCTTTGGCATTAACTCTGACCTCACCCGACATCGCCAGCACAAGATTGCAATCACTAATATTCAATATGTTTTGTTTGTGTCTCGACAGTGGGAAAAAATTCGAGGTATTACTCTTCTTTATGTCTCAGTCGTCCACGGAAATACTTTTTCACTTTCAAATGGTGTTTCAGAAGAAAATGATCTCTGTCCAGAAGGCTTGTGCAAGGATACAGGAAGCAGACTGTCTAAACAGTAGCTGGTTTCAGAAAACACATGCAAACTTGCCCTTATTTGGTCTTATGCGCTTTAATTTTTACCATCTAATATACTGTTGCTATGTTACAGCAAACAGGGCTTGTACAGAAAAAAGGACAAAATGTAGGATTGTGCTTTTGCCTTTTTCTTCCATTGTTGTATTTTCATTGTTGTGTCCTGCTGTGTGGAATATAGAAAATATTAACCTCCATTCCATCAATGCATAAACTTAAATGTTCGTCTATATCATGACTCATAAAATATTAAGTTCATATTTGGCCATTTTGCCTGAAGCCAAGTTAAACACATTTAACACTTTCAGTTGGGCTTTTCTCTAAACTTCATTTGAATTTTGTGTTACAGATTCGAGTTGGACAGCTAAATGTTAAACAGAAAGACAAATTTAGCTTGTGAAGCTAAGTTTAAATTAATATAAACTCCTGTACACACTGATGTCACAGAGCACAGATGTCTCTAAATTTGCTTTTCCGTCTATCCATACTAAAATTGGGTTTTTTGGAAAAAAACAAAACAAAAAAAAAAATTGGGGTTGGCAGACTTTTCAAAAGTCTCCATATTAGGGGTTTTAATACCTCCTTAGTTTGGATGCTAATCACATGTATATGTTTAAAATAGAAACATACTTGAGTGGATATGACCTTAGAGGGCTGCGCTTGTACTCATCGAAACTGACCAACCAATGGTGTCAATTCATCACTCACTCAGTTGATCAGGACAAAACCTTCATGTTTACAGGACTGCCTGTTCTATCACCATTTATCCAATACAAGTTCGTGAGGACTCGAGCCTATCCCAGCATCATTTGGGTTACACCCTGAACAGGTTCCCAGTTCTTCACTGGGCAAACATACAGAGACAAACAGCCATGCACACTCATATTCACACTACGGGCAATTTAGTGTAACCCATCTACCTAAGCTGCAAGTTTTTGGACTGTGGCAGGAAGCCTGGAGGTAACCCATGCAAGCACAGGGAGATCATGCAAAGTCCTCCACTCAGAAGGGGCCTGGCCTGGCTGGGAATCAAACCTTGGCTGAATCGAGGTTGGTAACAACTGCACCAATGTGCTATCTTCCTTCTCCTGTAGTTCTTCTTCAACTAAAAGGCCCAGTATTTCCTGTTTACTTAGAATATCTGAGATGGGGATAAATGCCCAGTGGCCCACTTCCCATGTTGCAGTTCATGTAAATACATGTTTCCTGACAGCATCACATATTGAAGGTTAGAGAAAGGGAATTCTTTTCTTAACAAACCTTGCCTTTCACTGTACACCGGGTAAGAACAGAACATTGAAAATGATTTTTTAAAACAATTTGTCCATTGGGAATTAAGCTTAGAATTTCTCATTCTGTGACTTATACGAGAACATTTATATCACTGTTATATCTTTCCACTAAATATGAAGCTTGAGGCATGAAACACTTATTTTACAAGTATTTTTTTCCTATTTGAATACCTTTATCTGACAGCAACTCTGTAGCTCACAAAGTAACATGTTAAAACTTATTGTTTAATCTTGTCCAAGAGTTACAAAAGAACAATGGGGAATTTTTCAGTCTACAATACACTATAAGGGGATCCACGGAGAAGACTAAAAGTTTTCTTCTTCTTGGTGAATAAAGTCCTGTTTCCACCAAGTAGGACGATTCAGTCCAGTTTGGTATGGTATTCTTTTTTTTTTTTTTTTTTTTTCGTCCTCATTGTCAAAAGCTGTGAACGGTACCCTTTAAAGTGATCCATACCGTGCCATTTTTGCCACCCTTCACTTGTGGTACCAAGAAGAGCTAAACGTTACCATGAAGAGGGGGACTAGACCCACCACAGTCCACGACTGGTCAACAGAATTATCACTTCCCTGCGACAGTTAGGCCGTCTTTCTAAACGTGTAGTGATAAACAACCATTTGACAGCCAGTGGAAACGTTCGCTTGTAATGAGCGTACCGTTCCCAACTCGGCCTTACCGAACTGAACCGTATTGCCTGGTGGAAAAGAGGCTTAATATAATGTACAATGGTAGAGATGAACGCATGTATGCAGACAAAGACACAAACCTGTCCAAAACAGAGACAGGCATGTCTGTCATGAATATAAGCATGTCCTGGCTAGTTTCCCTGGAAGCAGCCTGAGGAGAGCCGGGGGGACTGAATGAGGTCTTTTGAGACTTGGCTGGTGAGGGGCAGGTCCATTGTTAAGGACAGCTGCGCCTCTTGTTTCTTGCTTTCTCACTGGAGGCAATGGGCACCCAATATGAGGAGATTGGGTTTCTACCACGCACTCCCTCCCAACCCCCTTCGCATCTGTAGCAGCATTTTGACTGTCTGTCCTTCTGTGAGGGGGCACTGCTGGACTCTACTATTCAGAAAAGTGTGAGAGGAATGCATGTGACGAGGAATTATATTTTATTAGTAAATTTATAAATACCGAGTGCAAACACGAAAACATATATTATCTACGTAATAAATGATGAGTTAGAAAAAAACATATGTTGCAATATCACAATACATAACATGCAGGCGAAGCCAGTGACATTTAAATACACCTTGTAGTCAGCTCTTTTGTATGATCTTAACTAACTGGCTTCAGGACCAACACAGACAGCCCCAAGCTTATTTTTGCAACATCTTTGTCATTCTGAATCTCCATCCCCCATTTTCCTAACCCTCTCCTTTTTCCCACACTCTCCTTCTTGCTTACCTCCCTGAGGGAGTGCTGCGATTGGGTGAATACAGCTGCTCTCCACGGAGTTTAGTCCGTCTGTCCCTATCTTGTGGCAGGAGAGTGGAATGAAGTAAAGCTCCAAAACCGGGCTATTAAAGGCTATTTTCATCCCTGCACGTCTGTTTCTGTGGGCTCATGCTCCAAATATAGATCTTGCACCGGTGACGCTAATGAAACACGGTTTAAATCTACCTATGTAATCATTTCCTTGCATCAAAAGAAGCTGGCCATATTTTACCATCTGGCCCTGATCCTGTAGTTATCTCCTCCTGTCATTACTGACTTACAAAATTAAGCCTTGCTTTTTTCCCGTGGAGGTCAGGTGCGTGAGATGGAAAGTGAGAACTCTGGACTGGGAGGTTTCCGTTTGAATAGCGAGCACAAATTCAGGCAAAACATCCCCGGGTGTGACCTACAAGTTCCAGCCAGTATCCTGTCATTCTGGTGCACAATGCAGAGAGGGAGGTGACAAATCCCTAAGCCACTTTGTGTCAGATGCAGACACAAATAGAGTGGCGTTCTATGTGACAGATGCTCCACATGCAGGGCTGTGTTAAAAATCAATGACAGTTCAGTTCACCTAATGTTCAGTGCTTGGTTTGTCTAAAAAAAAAATTGTCAAAAAAATGGGTCACATAAAAAAGTGGTTAAAAAAAAACAGCATGCATGGGAATTCATCAGTATGCACTAATGTCACCAACACCCCAAAGACACAACAGTGGATAGATGTGTGTGACCTGTTTTTGTAGTAAAACCAAAGAAATTCAGCAAGTATCCTTTAACAGCTGAGTGTTAACTACAGTGTTAACAGAGGAGCAAGAATTAATTAGCAAATATTTGTTGGCAACATTCTGAGTTTCTCAATAGCTACACGTGAGTGCATGTGGCAGCATGCCGCTGTCTCTCCTGTGTGTGTGCCGGCTGAATAGAGGTACTATGGGTCAGTGGAGCAGCTGGTGACTAGGAGGAAGAACTTAACCAGGCCTCTTTTGTGGATCAGCTGTCTCTGGCCAAGCTTTGTCATTCCAAATTGGGTCCCTTACATCCAGAGCCTGGGGAGGTTTTGACATGTAAATGGGGGACGGAGAGCACAACGATTACTCACTAAAATGCTATCGGGCTAAAACCTCTCCCAAAGATGCACTGCTGGCTGGGGGAGGGGCGCTGCGTCACTTTGGACTGAAGTGTGCCTCTCAGACTGGAAAAGACTGAGCTTCTGTCTGGCCACCAAACATTCTGCATCCTGATGATATTATTTTTGGACAATACGTGGGCACTTGTATGAAGCATGCAAACACTGGGAAGCTCTTTGGGACACTGCACATATAAAGAAGCACGCAGAAACAGATGTCACAATTCACATTCAGACCGATTTGTGGCCATTTGGCACTTAAATTAGTTTAGCATTCATTGAAAGTCCAGAGAACAGAGACGAAATAAAAGACTTGCACACACATGCCCATGCTTGTATGTACTGTACTGTATATGACTGAGTATGCATCCGTGGAAAATCTGTTTGAGTATGTACATGCATTGTGATCGTGTACACCTGTGCGCAGAGGATTCATTCATATCTCCTTCAGGTTACGTCCACACTCATTTTCCACGCTACTCCATCATTTTAAGAGGCCCTAAAATACAGAAATTTCTGAATCCTGATTTCAAATGGGGAGCTGCAGTTGTGCCTCAGATTTTTGAAGAAGATGGCATACATATCCATGTTCACTTCGTGATTGGGTCTTTTCAGCCTCTTTGTGTTCTTTCTTGATTCATCAATTCCCAAACTGGTTATGATTCTATGGAAAAAACAAAAAAAGACATCAGCTTTGACTTTCAGTGTTTCATACGGATAATAAATTACAAAAGTTATTTACTCCCTACATGTGCACGGGGCAAGATATTATCCGAGCAACTCCAGTGTCCAGCAGAGAAACCAGCTCAATGGAGCAAGTGACAATCAATGTCTAGTTGAACAATTTTATCAAAGAACAGGTAGTTCTGGAGGAAATAATAAAAATGACCAGAAATTTTCAAAAATCACCAAACTTTTCCTGCCGCTACTAGCTAACGATTGCTACAGCTAGCGTAAGTTTATTGTTTATATTATCCACTCTTTGGTCATATTATGATTTTTCTGCCAACCTATTTTGCAAAGGTGCTCATATGAACTTGTCGACCATTAGAAACCGGCATGCAGTTACAAAATTTTCAACAGTTAAGGAAAATAAATCAGAAGCGATTTTGTATTTTCTTAAACTTATAAACTGATAAGTTTAGCAGCTTATGGCCAGACAGCAATAAAGCCCGGTGAGCTGGTGTTCCAGATATCTGCGTGCCACATGTGCGCATATAAAACTCTTCTAACCCACTCACAGGAGGAGCTGTCCATGTGTGCATAAATAGTTCCACTGCTGCTTTAACCAAGAGAGCAAGCCAACAAGAATAACTCTGCAAAATATGGATGGGTGCCAGGGCTACAAACATCATTGTACTAACAAACCAAGATATTGCATGGCCTCAATAATGCACAGCACCACATATTCTGAGTGTGCATCCGTCTCATGTTTGTAAGAGGGGGGATAACCAACAGCAAGAGAGCTGCTGAGAAATTTCGCTCAATATACTGTGGCCTGCAGCAGTTTGAGGGGTAATTGCTGGCAGTCCTAGCTCACCAGATAGCGAACCCATGCTGCAGTGGTCGGAGAAGCTCTGTGTTACTGACAGCCGTCTGAAGCACGACACGCTGACAGGACATGACATGAAGCGTGTACACATGGATTAACTAGTGTCCTCCATACTTCTCACACAGTTTATTAAAGAAGGATGCTGGCCGCATAATAAACCAGGAATTGCTGCTTGCTGTCAGAGAAGTGCTTTTTTCTCTGCCCTACTTTCTGCCTCTAGTTGTTCACTTGGGTTATTTGTTCTGAATGGCCACTTACCGCTGTGTTTTTCCCTTACTATTGCTGTTTATGAGGAAATGGAGTGTATCTACCAATGGGGCCAGGGAACGCTCAGGCCTACCACTGTGCCTCTGCAGATTGTTTCCATCAGGAGTACCAGGGTTCTGAAGTTGAGCATCAGTTAAACAGGAAAGAGTTATCCCACTAAAGAGAGGACCACAGTAATGAGTTTTAATTGACAGCAGTCCAAAGTGTTTAACTTGCTGCTGAGTGTGTTGGCATTTAATGGCTATTGCATAGTATTAGCCACCACAGAGTCTACCTCTGTGGCCACTTATGTCCGGGGTCCACAAACAGTTGTATAAAGCAAATCAATTCCAAAACACTTAAACAAAATCAATTCTATCAAAAAAATAATGAAAAGTAAATAAATATGAAAAAAAAAACAAGGAAACTTCAAGAGCATTGGTCATATATGTGATTTTTTTAATGGATTTTCAACAATTTTCTAGGAGCAACTTTGCAAAAAATAATGACAGAACCAAAGTATTAAGATTCATTAGAACTATATGAATGTTGTTGGTACGGATAATTTGTGAAATGTTTGCATTGTCCTGATGTTTGTTACGAATACTTAAATTCACTGCTTTAAATTAAACCAAGGAGTTTCCTCTCCCTATTCCACAGGAACACCACAGCAAGTGTAACAGTGGCTTTTAATTTCAATTCTGAAATTTGATCCAAATACTACATATTAAGTTTTTTCATATACACTAAAAAAAAAACTAACTTTTATTAAAAGCCTACAATCTATATCTGATATCAATTCCCTATCCACAGCACTAGACAAATACGCTGGTAGACATAATGTTGTTTCATCTGCACACATAACTTATTTTAGTAACTGATCTGATAGATCTTTGCAGCACAGTGATTATGGTAAAAGTGAGGGAGTGGGGATGTGGAGGGTAAGGAAATGAACAGAGCAGCACATAATGACCTCACTTTCCATCTGCTGGGCACCGCGGGGCGGAGACACCTTCAACCTGCCGCCGGTCGGCCGATACAACAATCTGCCGCTCCCCATCATCCCGGTGACATCTGCTTTTGGGTGACTGAAAGATGAAGGCAACACCAGCCGCACGGGCACAGAACAGACATCACAAGGACCACGAGACACTTACGCTAGCGCTCAGGCACAGATGGCAAGAGACTCACTAGTGTGAAGTTTACAATCCGAGAATTTCCATTGCCTCTGACCTCTCAGTAAAGTGGATGTGATGTAATGACAGGTTTGTGTTGGTGCAATTATGTTCGCAGTTGTTGTTTTCTCCCTTAAGAAATGTCATTGGCTAGCATTCTTTAAGCCACATAGCACAGCCAGAACTGCCGTGACTTCCTCTTACACTAATCACACATGATACAAGCTTTCACCTGTTTAAAGAATCCGCTCATGTTTATGCTTGCTTGAGTTCTAAATGCCAATTTGTTTGTTTTTAGAGCATGGAGAATAAGTATCATTGTTTACTAGCACTATCTACGGCGATATTGCTTTGCTTGACTAGAGTCCCCAGCCACAGCTGTCACAATTATTTAGTGGCTCTGTGGTAACCTTGGAAACCCCCAGCCTGCATACAAGTCTTTTCTCAAAGCAAAAACCTGGTAAACAGGTAAAGCTCCAGGAAAATGATAATTACACAGAGGGCAGCATGAAAAATCCAACAGAGCCACTTTACACGTTGGGTTCACATCGAGGAGAAGGATAGCTGCAGGGAGAATAGAAAGAGAGAGAGAGAGAGAGAGAGAGAGGAAATTAAGGGGTGGGGTGCCAGTGACATGAGGAACAATGAAGCAGAGGAGGCTAAATAAAAAGAAGGGGAATTCAGAGTTTGGACCCTGCATGCTGATCTGGGCATTTTGATTCACTTTGATTCACCTCTGTAGATTAAAGAAACACTGTTTGAGAAAGGGTGTTTGAGTGGTAGATGAAATGTGAAGAAAAGTCAAAACATGGTCAACTGTAAAAGGTATCCTCAGAGAGCAGGACTCAAACTCAAAAATGTTGCAATCATCCCTCCAGACAGACAGTTAATTTAAAGGAAGCACTAACAGGTTATGGCAGGCCACAAAATATCACAATATGCTCAGCTGGAAGAATGTGACTCAAAACAACAAGGCTGCTTTTTCAAATCAAGGAAGTACTGAACCAGAAGAGCTTACTACATTTGCTGTAGAACAAAAGTTAATCCAAACTGCAGATGTATAAGTATACAAATTGTTTGCTAAAACATGCTAAAACTCAGTTTTCTAGATCACCAGGCAGGCTTAGTCAATGAAAATAAAATACCAAAATACCTTTTGTGGTTGTTACAAAAACAGAATGTTTCCCAGGAGAGTGTCAGGGACATGAGAGTACAAACCTGTGTCAACCCTCAGCGTTTATGGGTCAAAAACTATTTGGGTCAGCCAGCTGATTTTTGTGTTTGTCTGATCTAGATCTAGTGCCAGTGTTTACTTCAAAACATTTGTTTTAGCATTTGGGAATAATTGAAATGTATGAGACTGTATTACTACTACTACTGCTAATAATGATAATAATAACTATAATAATAATAATAATATGTGTATTT
>KV751362.1:253431-263572 GCA_001698575.1 Mola mola
CGTATTAACAATATAATTAAAAATTGATTTAAGTTAGTTTAAAATTGACTAAATAAAAAAGATCAGCATATTAAAAGCAAAGAAAAAGTGCAGAAGTACAGTGAAAAGGCTAAATAAACTTAACTGAGTTACGTTTAGAGATTGTTACAAATGACATAGATTTTCAAATTGAATCTGCTCTTTCCAGCATAAATCAATTGTGGGAATTTGTTACTGGAATTCCGCATGATTTGTGAGTTTCCCCCCCTGGTCTCTTTGCCGTGAGAGCTACTGCCCTGAAGGCAGAACACTACTTTTACAAAAAAAGCCACAACAAAGACGCTACCCTGCTCGATTTTTTATTGACACCTACCAAAACAGATGTGACAACACCACAGTGTGTGATTTCAGATAAAGAGGTTTGACATGTCACACAACAACATCGTTGTCTAGTTAAGAATATGTGAAGAAGCATTTTCTAAACATGGCAACAGCATGCATTTAATCTCAATGTTTTATGGCTGTTGATCTCAATCTTTAATCAGAGGTTAGGGATTTTGCCTTTTCCAAATTTGCACAAATCTGTGGTGTTTTTATTCACCCCTGAGTTTGCTTCTAACTGCAGCTAACTGCATTTTAGATCTTCCCTTCATGGGTTGCATTACACGCACATCACACCTCTGTCTCATCCTGCCACTTTGTAGGCTCATTTTATTTAACATTTTTTGATTGACGGCCCATTCCAGTGACCTGCATTCCTCCCCTGTGCCTTTGATACTGAATGGCAAGGCACAACAAAGGTGGAACTTCAACAGTCTAAACAGGTGGCTTGAACTCAGCTTTTTACCAAGCTCATCTGTCTCTGAGACGGTTGGCCTGAAACAATGAAAATCTCTTATCTAGCCAACCATACAGAAAAAACATAGTACATTATACATAAACAATTTTAAATTTCAAAAACACTCGATTTTTAATTTCAACTATGAAGGAGCCGATGACCAACATGGCACCTAACTGGCTTTGCGCAACATGCTTGGCGACAATTGGGATCCTGAAGCGTCAACTCACTATCATAACTCACGTTTTCAGGTCCACAGTATCAGTACACCTTACATCTGAGTGTTCCTGAAAAACCATCTGTTGTAGAATATTTTTAATTATTTTTTTTAGAGAGAACAACACCATTCACGAGTGATTGATTTACATGGTGGAAGATAAACTAGCAGCAGGTTGATGGGACGACACATTGTGTGGCTCTAATGCAGGACCTTAATATGTGACTGTACGTACACTAAAAGGTAAACAGTAATGTAGCAATAATATATTTTAGTAAGATAATATGAAAGATCCTGCCTTTCAACAGTGCTTACCACTGTTAATGTCTTAACAGTGGTAAGCACTGTTATGCCAGACATGGCAGGTTAACGACGGTTAATATCCTTTCACACTTACGGCTTTATCAGATTTTTCATAATGATGCGCATTAGTTGGGATTTATGTGCATTTATACACAAACGGTAGGAAACATAGGTGACAGAAAGACAGGATTTGGGGCCAAAGAGCAAGATTCTCAGTACTTAAAAGTCAAATGGGTTCTTTCCATACAAAAAATAATTTTGTACATGGTGAGAGAGTCAAATAAGAGCAGACAAATCCAGGCAGCGAAAGACTGAGTCGATGGCACGGGCAATGGTCATTAACTTTAGCAATCACAAGGCAAACAAATCCAAAAGAGCCAAGGCAAAAAGCAAGGTCGAAATCAAAGTGGTAATACACACTAGATAGCCACATGAGGAAATATTGCTGGAAACCTGCGCAGGGACAAAAACAAACTGGCGCAGGGTTAATTATACATGGGGTAAATACACAAGGAAGGTGAAGGAGATTGGACACACAGCACATTGGAGTAGGGCAGACAACCACACTGGAGGAAAGACACACAGTGGAGGGGGGTGGATAATGTAGGGAGGGAGAGAGAAATGAGTAGCAGCAGTGACATGAAAACAGCAATGATGAAAACGAAATAAGAGTAAAATCTAAACACGGGACCAAAAAATCAGGATGAGAAATGATAATAGGTAGGTATACGCCATATACCTACTTATGTTTTTTTCTACATCACTGGTGAAAGGCAAAGTATTGCCTTGTTCCACAATATACAAGCAAAATGGAACATTGTAATTCAATAGTTTGTAGCGATCTGATGATACTATGTCATTTTATCTCCTTTTTATGTCCCAGTGCTGGCAATAGCTGTGACCAGAGGAATATGCTTGTGAACATGGTATCTCGTGAACTCCTTGATGGAAGTTCTACAAAGCGAGTACAAACATGTACAACACATCACTTGATTCAAGGATAAATGTACTAAATTTTGGCGGTCAAAGGTTACAATCACTGTAACCTCACATTGGTCCCATAATCGTGAAAGTGGTCTGATCTAACAAACACTTCTTCAGATTTCTTCAGATCTGATACAAACATTCACTTGGATCCAAGAATGGACTGAGTATAATTTTGTGGTCAGAGGACAAAGTTCAAAGTTATCGAGACCTCATGTCCATCCTATATCCTCTTATGAAAATGATATGTCAGGAATGTTTTGTGGAAATGTCTTCAAATTTAACACAAATGTTCATTTGGACCCGAGGATGAACTGATTAGTTTTGATTTTTGTGGTTAGCAGTCAAAGGTGTGGGTCACTGACATTTATTAAACAAGTGTCTAATCATAACTCCAAAATTCATGTGCTAACTATGATAAATTTTTACTAAAACTGTGCTGTTTGCACAGTTCTTCTAGGCTGCCAGGTCAAACGTGTGTGAAAAACAAATATTTCAGAATTCGGAGCTTCTTTGCAGACACATCTATATGTGAAGGAATGCAGTCCAGCAAAGGCTGTTTGATTTTGTCGATTTTGAGCTTCAGTGGATTGTTGTTGCAAGCTGCTACAAGCTCTTTATTTGTCACTATATACAATATATTACATGAGTCTAGCCAGACACTGGTGTCAGCTACAACTTCACTAGTGTCAGAATATAGATTTGTTTTTTCAGCTGCTTACCACTCCACTATGCTTTCAAGCTACATGGTAACTTTGTATGCCTGCTGTTTGGTGTTAGGCTCATTGTATAAAGGGGATTTTTCTGAACTTTAAAACCCTGGTGCATCGGACAAACTAGGGTTAACAAGTGCAAAACTGAAGAAAAATCATAAGTTGTGAAAAAACTCAAACAATAAGCTAAAAATGTAGATTGGGGGGAGCTTCAGGATTTGGTGGTTGTTGGTGGAAGTTTTGTCCTTATAATTCTCAAGGTTTAAGTTCCACATTCCATATTCATAAAATCTTTGATTTGGGAGCTTTCATTGATTCCACTGTTTCCAAATATGGATAAATACAACCAAATGTCAGTGTATTTTCTATATTGGCATGCCTCCAACGCTTTCATCTTTACCCATTTTGAGACTAATAAATAAACATGTCATTTTCCAAATCCACATTTTTTGACATGCAGGAATTTGAAATCATCCCAGTGTCTGTCTCTGCCTCTGTCCAGTTCTTCATGTGTGTTTGTCAGTGAGTAAACCCACAAACAGGCAACAGCATTATGCAATTAAGTGTCTTATTTTGGTTTCTTTATCAATAGAGGATCTGTCTATGTCTCAGGCTGATGCTTCATCTATGAGAAGTCTTCTTGACGAAGACCAAGGGACAATGGATGACTTGATGGGAAGACATATCACTTTGGATCACATGTATGAAAGAATGCAGGAACATGACCCAGGCAGAACCAATGTGGTTTGCTCCTTGTGAATTGTCAACTGTTTGGTAACAAGCCTGCATTAACGCTGACTAGCTACAGAGACCATCAAGGTCCACTATGAGACTTTTATGGGTCAGTGCAGACGAAGCAGACTGTGAATGTGTCGGTTGTTGTCCATAGCGCATGAAGCCTTGCAAACAAAAAGCCATTGATGAACATTTCTATTTCCCTAATTCTTTCTCTCTGGTAAATCCCTCTTATGCTAGAATTTAACGTTGTTGTGCTTGGTGCAACTCTTGCCTTACCTTGCAGCACATACAGTATATAGGATGTCTTACATCCATCCAATTTATGCTGGACAAGATTCAAGTCTCTGTACAGGGTAAACAAGATCTTAACTTCACACATGCTCCCTTATCTCTTGGTCAATGTTTGTCTTGGAATTCTCAGTACTCTTGATGAGTAGGGGGTTAAATCTGCAAAAAAAATAATCCATTTAGGATTATTGACTCTAAGGCATTATGTTGGCTCAGCAGGTGGCGTTTGAACCTGACTCATGACTTTCGCAGCACTCTTCCCTCTCTGCTGCTCTCTCCATATCTTCATTTTTGGCAATGGAGTGGAGCATGGCTGCCATAAAATTAAGCAATATGGAAAGATGATCTCCTCTCACCTCACTCTCAATTTCCCTCCATCTCTGGTTGAGTTTGGAATACACCAGGCAACCCCCCCCACTGAGAATAACACCCGTGTTTGGTCAGTTTGTCTTGCATAAGGTAGAGTGTTGCACACAAGACATGTAAAAACAATATCATGCAAGGCCAGAGGGAGAGACTGCAATCCTCTGCTATTTGTAACGGAGAATGGGGGAGGGGCTGGAGAGTAGAAGATGGATGTGATTTCACGTTAATTGTGTAGGTTCACATGAGTGTGCATATGTGTGCACGTTTGTGTGTGTGCATCCACATGGGGTGGGAGGTGTTAGTGGAATTTCCGAGAGGTATGCTGATTTTACAGGCACAGCAGGGATTGTGTTTGTGTGTGTGTACAGTCAGCATGAACTCATGTGTAAGTTGTGTACCAACAACGTTATTGGAGAACATGATTTTGTGGATACATGTGCTGGTATTTGTGTGTGTGTTTGCTTGGGGGTTGGTGTAGTTCTTCAGTCTTTTTCTGCAGTGCAGCCAGAAAAACGCTGGTGGGCTGCTGGGACCTGATGGTTGTTCCTGTTCTGAGCGAAAACAAGACACAACAATGTCTAACAAATTAGCTTTGTTAGACATTGTTTCTCTTGACGATTAAAAAGTTCATTCTTTCTCCGTCTTTAGTGGGCACATGTGACACAATTGTATGTCACTGATCAGCCGAGAGCTGATGTTATACAATTAGCCCAGCCAGAGTGTCCACATTTTCTCAGTGGCTTTGAAAAGTAGCTCCTCCAAATGGTTATTATGTCATTAAGGCAGTGTTCTCTATGCAGACCATTGACTGCGATGATTGACAACATGAGCGCACCCCTAAGCCAAAACATCTCTATTGCCCCCTCATGGTGGGCTGCTGTACAGGCCATAAACTCTTCCCCCTCCAGGATATCGGGCACAGTCATGAGCCAAGCAAAACTCCACATCAGATGCATTTGTCCTTAAAGATTACTTCTGTAGTTTCAGGTAGTTCTTATCATGCCAATGTATGTTCAAGTGTTAATTTTCTGATTATCTTGGTGATTACTAGATTGGGCAGATAGGAACTTGTTACTGTAGCTCTGCTACCCGTCATTTCTGCACAGGAGGATCCGAGAAGGCGGTTTGATTCCTGACATTTGCAGCCAGAGTGTTGGAGTGTCCTTGGGCAAGAGGTTAAATCCAAAAATTGCTTCCAAAACTGCTGTGTTGCTGGTGTGAGAACATGCCAACTTAGACAACACTATACTATGAATGTGTGGAAAAAGTAAAGCTTGTTAAAGCAGTCTGAGCAGTCAATAAACTTGAAAGTTAAATAAACCCAAGCCTATTTACCAGACTCTACATGGTGTCTCTAGTGCAAAATGGCACGGATAATATCTGGGATATTTTAAGTTCACTTTTGTACACAGGGAGCAAGTGGAGATCCATCTTTGTTTAATGATCCTGACCATAAGAAGAGGAATCATCTGCTGTTCTTGGATATAGAACAGCCCTTCACTCCTCTTTCAGTTTATTACTTCATTTCATTACACAAAAACTACTTGACCGATTGTGATTAAATTTTCAGCAAAGGTGTGTCTTGACCCAGCCTACATGTGATTTGTTTTAAAGGTCACTGAGAGGTCAAACACAATTTTGGATCTATTTCCAGAATATGTTGACATAAAGGTGAAGATGGCTTCATTTTGTAACTAATCTCAGGGCCCATCACACAGCCAAAACCAGCTGGCTCTGCATTTCATGTTTCACCCATCAGGTGGCGCCAACCTGCTTTTTTTTTTTTTTGCATCAAGTGACCTTGACCTAAAAATTACTCTTTGGAATGCTCAAAACAAACAGTAATACCATCTGGTAGAAACTTGAAATATGGTCTGAAAGAAAAAAATAAACTTGATAGCATTGAAGGTAAGCATTTGAGCTTGGGAGTAAAGGTGTACGGAATTTAGCTCTGCTGGCAGAGGTTTGCACTCTCTGATGGCGCTTTTACACCGACAAGGTTCTCCTTCTGGCTCCGGTTCCGTTCTAGGGTCTGATAACCTTGGTGTTTTTTAGCGAACCAGGCGCGTTCAGACTGGTGTAAGGGGAACCAATACTTAATGCTCAGCGCATTTTTTAGATTTGATTATAATTTGGAACTCAGCCTTTTCCAACTCATCTGCCAGTTCCACATACAGCTTCTTTTCGTGGGTGTTACCTTCGAGTCTCTCTTGAAACCCAGATGGATGCCCAAATTGCAACCAAACGTTTTGTTTCCTGCGCAGACCACTGAACAACTTTCTTCAATGTAGATTTGGTCTCCGTCCTTCTTTGGTTGTCTCTCATCTTCTAGTTTTGTTTAATGGCAAGCGGCTTGTTTATCATCCTCCCTGATAATAAGCGATGCCCACTGAAGACGTCACTGAAATGTCATCGGAGACGTCACGGTTCGAAAGGAGGAACCAGCTACTTCTTCCCGTGTGAACAAACCTTTTGGGTTCCAAACCTAAAAGGTTCTTAGTGCGAACGCTCTGGCCGGTTCAAAATTAGGTGCGGGAACCAGAACCGGAGCCGTGTTGATGTGACAGCGCTATATGTGCATTCTTTCTAGTTTAAAAAAAAAAAAAATCTTGTTTCTCATAACATCTCTCCACCTGTTTTTGCACCACTTGTCTATGCTTGTGTCAAAGCAGAGACAAATCTTTAAATCCTAAAGTGTGGAGTTAGCAGAGTTTTATTCTCTGATTTGGACATATAAAACAATATTGCAGAGTCATTTTATTTGACAAATGCTTCCATAATATTCATTCTCCATCAAACACCACTGCCTTTAATTATAGCCCCTTTTACATAACCTGTCTTGAAAGCTGGGACTGTTGTTATAGTTGTTATACTGGCTTTCTGTTCTCTATGAAAGAGGAGTGTTGTTTTTGCACCATTTCAAAAAAATCAATTGATGTAATCTTAAATAAATAACATTCTGTCCCTTCAGTGAAAATGTTCTCAGCGCGATAATCAAAACAAGTTTTCCCCTGAAAACAAGCCAATAAACAAAAACAGTACCAAAACATGAGATCAAATAATGTGCAGCAAGGACAGCATTCAACGATAATTTCAGGATACATGTCGCGGAAATACCAAGAAAAAAATTCCGCCAAAAGAGTGCTGCCACAGCAAAGTTGTATAATTAAAACGAAGAGTCCTCAACGCAAAAAGAGGTTCGATGAAGTAAGTAATTCAGTTACTAATAAAAGCACCACTTGTTTGCCCCAGCCTAACATCTGACTGGAGAATAACATGTGGTCTGAAGTGCTCATGCACGAGGTCACAAGGCAGTAGAAGCATCTTTGCCCTGTCTTTGCTATGATCTGTTAACCTACTGAGTACGCTGTCACCAGACTTGTGAATGCTGCCACGGTTATTTGAACAACAGCGAACACTTTAGGTGAATTTTTATAACTAACTATTAACTAAGATTCTGTGATTTTTGAAAAATCCCACTGAATTGAATCAATTCATTTTACAATAAATAAGGCGAGAGCACATTTATCTGGCTGTGTGACAATCATTTTAATATGCCAGTCTGTTTTTACTAGGGAGTGCTCTTAATTAGAATATAATACTGAGCCGTATCTTTATTATAAGAAGAAAAAAGTAAACAAACAAAAAACTAATTTCTGTTTGATCTGATTTGGGCATTTTGATTTCTTTTCTGTTCCAACCTCGAAGCAACTCTTCACGGAGCTTATGATGGCAGCCATTAGTCAAAGGCCCCAACCCTGTGTACCTATGCTTGTTTGCACATTACACACTCTATTTATAATGGATTACAGGTCTTGATGAATGAGCTGCCAAGATCTTCCTCTTGGTCTCTTACTGAGCAGGCATGTCCTCTTAAATCGACGGCGCTCAGCAGAAAAGAAAGAGGATCACATGCGTTAAGATTAATCAATCCTTCTCATTTGCCCATTCTCCCACCCCAGACAGACAGACCACCTCCGCAGCAGTGGGGCAGATAAAAAGCAAACAAAACACTGTCACTTGTTCTCAATGAGGTGGCAGAGGCCCAGTCGCTACCTGGGGACAGAGAACAAAGATAGAGGAAGGTAGGAAATAAAGGTGTGGAGGAGCACGTTTTCAGCTGAGGGGACGGATAACCTAAGAAAAAGGTGCAAGAGGAGCCAGGTCGAGGATGGAGAGGCTGGAATGGGATAATAACCAGGGATCGTGAGATATGCTGGCTTCCATACATGCGTAAAGGCACAGATGATAGTGCAGCGCCACACTGGACCATGATCCATGAGTAGGAACCCCCTCTCCTCCACATGAAGAGTGTCCGTTTCAATATATGACAGTCCCTCTCCCTCCCTCTCTCTCACAAAATCACTACATTTCTGTCTCTCTCCATTCCTCTCCCTCTCATCTCTCTATTGCCTTCCTCGGTGCAGAGTTATCCTATAAAATCCCTCCCTCAGAGCCTGTCCTCACTGGTGCTCATAATCAAATTTGCTCCGAGTAGCAGGAGGAAAGACAAACTCTGGGCGCAGACACCAAACAGACAACGCCCTTCAACTGAAATTTGTTTTCTTGATAACTTGTGGTTAAGGCTATGTGAAGGAAATTGTACATGTCACAATCCCACACTGGGGCAAGTACACACACACACACGTGTACACATTTATCATAAGCAGGGTTTACAGCAGGTCAAGACAATGGCAATAAATTAGCGTAGGTGTCTCCAGAGGTCTGTCTATGAGCTGAATTTCTTAGCAGGACTTTTGTCTTGATTCTATTCTAATTACAACCACACCTGAGCTTGTTGTCGAGAGTATAGAATACTTCTCAATTTTCAGAAATATCTTCATCCGTTGTGTTACTTCACAAAATGTAACACAGCAATTACCAATCGAATTTACAAATTCAAACTTCGGAAATGTGAAGATTTGCTACTTTTCTTTTTACCACTATAGATATAATAAACTATAACACCTTTTGGTTTTAAACTGACAACTACTGAGCCAAATGTGGTTGCTGTGAACAAGAAACACAAGCACAAACAATGGCACGTGCACATTCAAAACCAAGTAACAAGCGCACAAACCAGGTAAACTTCCTCTGTGGAAATGTTTTTCTCCCCATATGATCCAGCATTGAATAAATTTAATAAACGGTTTAGGTAAACTTTATTTTGGCATTTTCCCCAAACCTGACTGTGCTTTCATTTGTGGACTGATCAACTATACATTTAACGAACTAATTCCCAAATATCGCCATTGTCCATGTTTCATCAGATCTAGATTGTACAAATGCAGTTGAGACTTGTTTGGAATAACAAGCCTCTGGCCAAACTGTCCTCCTGCTCTGCAGTTAACAGAAGGCGTCAATCCAACACGAAAGAGAGCGAGGCCGGGTTGAATGCGCCACCAAGAGGGCCAGTGAGTCTTTTCATTTATGCTCACAAACTTTGAAAAATCCAGTTTATTGAGAGATACTTGTGAATGAAATTGATTTACCCTCCACAACTTGCCAAGCAGAAACTCTCTCATAAGTGGTTACTTAAATTTGTACTGTTTTATTTCAGCTTATGCATGTACACTGATATAATTTATACTGCTTGCAGTGTATTAAGTCTAAAATCATGACTATTTTACATTTTTTGTTTTATTAAAATTGTATTTAAAATATTAACAATTACTTTTTTTTTTTTTTTTAACTTTATTTGACCATTTTTACTTC
>KV751362.1:263879-291718 GCA_001698575.1 Mola mola
GTGTGTCTGTTTGAGCAGGGAGTTGGATGTCTGTGGCCCACTGGAGGTCTGGGAGAGTAAAGCAACTCATGACATCTGACCCCAGTGCTATCTGAGGTCTCATGGTGGAAGTGACAGTAAATGCTGCCAAAATGATCTGATATTTTACTTTGGTTGAATGTGTCTGTCCTCATTTTAGCTTTTGGATTTTTTTACTTTGCATTCATAACTTTGTTAGTAACAGTTTTTAGGGTTTTTATTATACCACCATATTACATGCAACAGACAGGGGCGCCTGTGTACAATCAGTATTCTAAGAAAAATAGTATTTACAAAAGGAAGATACATTCAAATTATTTACTTAACAGAACTCCTTTAAATTAGGTCAAGAAAACATAAGATCACTCTCATGTCTGCATGATAAACCTGTCAAACCTTGATTTTATTTAATGGTGGCTCATCAACGTCAAGCCCTTGCCAGAGGACTTCACACATTTCTTATTATACTGATAACTGTCAGCTAGTTTTCTGTATTTAACTATAATTTACCTATATTAGAGTTTTACTCCAGTATCTGTAACAATGTTCATCTGTAGCGAAACACTGGTTTGGAAGAGGAGAGTAGTTCCACAAGCATATCATTAGCTTCTGTGTAATTACTCTCACTGCCAGAGGAGGAAGGCAGAATTTCAACACTGCCTGTTACGGTGGTAGAGTTAGAGTCAGGATGCAGTTGTCGCAGCTTGGTTAGACGAAGGGGAAACGGCTGACACTGTCCTGAGGGGCTGTTTGCAAAACAACTTATTCAACAGAAAACAGTAAACAATTGTTGGTTTTGGCTGTTCCTTTACACGAAAATGACATTTTGGGGGCCTGAAAATGTCAACTTGCAAATCTTTTAAAAATGCTAGCTTTACTAGCGCCATGAAAACTGGATATTGTGTGGAGACGGTGACATTGCAACCACTTTCGCACATACAGGTGTGTACTACCAATGGTGAACCGTAACTATTAGGGCAAGGACAGCTCAGCCAAAACTTAGCTGGACACACCATATAAGCAGCAGTACTTCCTTCCTGTGTAAGACAACAGCAGGTGTCTGTAGGTTGCAGCATGTTAACCCCAATGAAGGGCAGCAAACGCCTCACTGTGACAATAGAAATAGTAAAGCTTTTCTGTATGTAACCACAAGCTTGTATTGAGTGGTGGGCAATTGCCATTTCATTCATATTATATCACCAACCATTTGGATTTGTTATTTAAAGCTAACTACATGCAGCATAAGCTGTGTTTTTAGACATTTTAGTGGATCTCTGGATGAATGTTTTTCATGTATTTCACAGTACACAAGGGCCCTCTGGCTCCACTGTTCTTTCTTACTCTGAACCTCTTAAGTTTTAGAATGTAACAAACAACTAAGTGTTGCCTGCTTCCCAAGATGGAAGCACTATTCCCACGTTAGGTGATATTTAGTTTTCCTACCACTTGAAACGTGGCCATAAACTTGTCACTTTACACTTTCATTTTGCAGTCACTGACAGTAACCATCCGAAATGTGACAAAGATGAACTATGATTTGTAATTGCATCAAAGCATGTTACCCACCATGGAATGGAAATATTGAACATACCACTATCTTGTCACCTGTATCAAAATGTGGGAACATATTGTAGCTGGGTAATACCATGCAAGCATCTACGGATGTTTTCCAAAAAGGTGCACTTAATGATGTGGAATTACCGTTGATTTGCACTCCTTGTTATTTTTAGATGGCAGAGGGATAAGGGAGGCACAGTACCTCTGCTTTGCGAGAGGTTAATGTGTGTCTGCGCTCACTTGTCAGATGTAATTGAAGGGAACAGCTTATGAAAATGAGGTGGCAGGGATGAGGTCTTTAATTAGATCAAGATCATGGACAGAAAGGAATTAGAATCACCACCCTCATTACCCATCGCAAAACTGGAACAGCAGGACAGTATACATGAAGAAAAACTTAAATACTCAGACAGCGTTACTGTGTAAATGGGATTTTAAATGGGTCGTTTCTCTATTTTATCATTAGATCAGGATCTACAGTAGTGTTCAAAATAATAGCAGTCCAATGTGACTAACCAGATTAATCCAGGTTTTTAGTATATTTTTTATTGCTACATGGCAAACAATTTACCAGTAGGTGCAGTAAATTCTCAGAAAACCAACTAGACCCAGCATTCATGATATGCACACTCTTAAGGCTGTGCAATTGGGCAATTAGTTGAAAGGGGTGTGGTCAAGAAAAAAGCAGTGTCTGCCATTGACTTTACAAACTCAAAACTATTTTGTACAAACTTTTTTGTTTCTAGGATTTAGCACTCCTGTGAATCACTAAACTAATATTTAGTTGTATGACCACAGTTTGTTATAACTGCTTCACATCTGTGTGGCATGGAGTCAACCAACTTGTGGCACCTTTCAGCTGTTATTCCACTCCAAGATTCTTTAACAACATTCCACAATTCATTTACATTTCTTGGTTTTGCTTCAGAAACAGCATTTTTGATGTCACCCCACAAATTCTCGATTGGATTAAGGTCCGGGGATTGGGCTGGCCAATCCATAACATTAATTTTGTTGGTTTGGAACCAAGATTTTGCTCGTTTACTAGTGTGTTTGGGGTCATTGTCTTGTTGAAACACCCATTTCAAGGGCATGTCCTCTTCAGCATAAGGCAACATGACCTCTTCAAGTATTTTGACATATGCAAACTGATCCATGATCCCTGGTATGCGATAAATAGGCCCAACACCATAGTAGGAGAAACATGCCCATATCATGATGCTTGCACCACCATGCTTCACTGTCTTCACTGTGTACTGTGGCTTGAATTCAGAGTTTGGGGGTCGTCTCACAAACTGTCTGCGGCCCTTGGACCCAAAAAGAACAACTTTACTCTCATCAGTCCACAAAATGTTCCTCCATTTCTCTTTAGGCCAGTTGATGTGTTCTTTGGCAAATTGTAACCTCTTCTGCACATGCCTTTTTTTTAACAGAGGGACTTTGCGGGGGATTCTTGTAAATAGATTAGCTTCACACAGACGTCTTCTAACTGTCACAGTACTTACAGGTAACTCCAGACTGTCTTTGATCATCCTGGAGCTGATCATTGGCTGAGCCTTTGCCATTCTGGTTATTCTTCGATCCATTTTGATGGTTGTCTTCCGTTTTCTGCCACGTGTCTCTGGTTTTGCTCTCCATTTTGAGGCATTGGAGATCATTTTAGCTGAACAGCCTATAACTTTTTGCACCTCTTTATAAGTTTTCCCCTCTTCAATCAACTTTTTAATCAAAGTACGCTGTTCTTCTGAACAATGTCTTGAACGACCCATTTTCCTCAGGCTTTCAAAGAGAAATGCATGTTCAACAAGTGCTGGCTTCATCCTTAAATAGGGGCCACCTGATTCACACCTGTTTTTTCACAAAATTGATGACCTCACTGATTGAATGCCACACTGCTATTTTTTTTTAACACACCCCTTTCAACTAATTGCCCAATTGCACAGCCTTAAGAGCGTGCATATCATGAATGCTGGGTCTTGTTGGTTTTCTGAGAATCTACTGCACCTACTGGTAACTTGTTTGCCATGTAGCAATAAAAAATATACTAATAACAGTGATTAATCTGGTTAGTCACATTGGACTGCTATTATTTTGAACACTACTGTATATGCCCACACGAGTATTAATCTTTTCTTTTGGTTCTACCCTATTTATTCTGTAAAGGCAGTGTGTTTTGATTTGTGGAAACCCTCATCGTTCATGTATAAAGCTTAATTTAGCCGTTTAGCATAACGCAACACGGCACACTTTTGCCATCTGGTGGTGAAAACTAGTGTTTGAAAGAACAAATACAAAAAAATCAGGAGAAAGTAACACGACAAAAATGGGCTTTTTGGACTCATTAGAAACCTTCAACGCTTAAATCACAATTTCAACAAAGTATAGCCTGCTTCAGCGCTGCCCATAATAGTATAGCAGAGCATGTTGTGTCACGCAAACGCATTGACCTTGAGTACTCCGTTTACGCCAGTGCGTGCGACGTCACGCGCAGAAAGCATTCCCACCCGGAGTTTAGCCTCGCGGGACACTTTCTCCGCGGCCCAACCGCGAATTCGACCCGATTGGCGACTCCGGTAGCGGCGGGACGGTGCGCGCCTTACAGGCCGCGCAGAGGGCAAAGGTGGCTCGCGCGCGCCGAAGCGGAAGGAAACAACAAGCCGTCCTGACCTGGTTTGGTGAGGTTTCTCGAGCACGTGCTACTCGTCCGGGAACAGCAGTAGAGTTCTGGTGCCGGTATCAGTCAGCAGCTCCGTTTGTCTCTTTGGCCGTCTGGTGAGTTTTTTTTTTTTTCGTGTTTTTACGCACATTCACGCTGTGCCTGAGAGTCTTTTCACTTGTAAAATGTCAAGCATGTCAAGGTATTGATTCTGGTTCTGGTACTGTCGCTGTTGTCTACCAACGGATGACACCTCGTTTCTGTTTTAGTCACGGTAGTTAGGTAAGTTAGTTCTGCTGCGTCTGTAGTTGTGTAACGTTGAATCAATGCCGGCTGTCCATATTTTAATATTCAGATGGCCAAACTAGTTGTAGAAAAGCGCTTATGGGACGACAAGACCACCAGTGGCAGGCGAAGCTTCCCAGCCATGATATCGATATTGTGGTTCTCTTTACTGACAGGTCGGTGGCATTATGGTGAATTGTTGAAAACAGCTCAGAACATTGATCTCCTTGTTGGCACGCATACTGTGCAATAGGAATTTCCCGCCACTCGGTTCACAATGTGTGTTAGAATGCAGCGGGCCTCTCCCGAAGGCTGCAAGCTATGAGAAGCTTTTAACACACTTGGCTAAGGGTGCATCACTTTAGGCTTCGTCTGATTTATCCTCATTGTCAGCTCCAGTTTTCAGTTTTTGGTACGTGTGGATAACATGAGGATCACATCTGCAATACAGATGTTGGGAAGCCACACCTCCAAGTTCTAAAACATAGGAACATATAATTATACCACTGCTGCATGTTGTTTTTTTTTTTTTATGTTTTTGTGATGTTGATACAGGCTTATATAAAATTGCATTTAAACACCAGTGAGACAGTTCAGTGGTTTCACTTTCAGCATGATGAATTACAGCATTTATATTAGATTATATAACGCGGAGCACAACATGTCACATTCTGAGAACCTCGCCCACAGGAAAGGGAAGAGTTTGCCGCCAAAATGTACCAAAATGAACTGAGAAGATTCCAATGCCAAACCGTTCAAAATGCTCTGGAGCAGTGGTGTACATTCACTTAGTGAAAGTGATGACTCAGGAACAACCATCATTCACATGAGCCAATAATCCTAGTTCTTAAAGCTTGAAACTAATTTATTTTTAACCAAAATACTTATATTTTGTTCCCCCCGCCTAGGAGTGGTATTTGTGTTTTTTACCGGGGTTTGTTAGTTTATTTGTACATGAACAGGATAAATCAAACAGGAACAGATTCATTTTGATTACATTTTCAGGGGAGGTGGGAAATGGATCAAGGAATGGAAGATGATTTAGATTTAGATTTGGATGTTAGTGGTAATCCAGATCATCATCTGAATCTTGTCTGATTTTTTTTTGGTTTGTTTTTATTACCTCTGCCACAAGATTAAGAACTTAAAGTTATGAATGGACCTAAATGAAATTTGCAGCAAAGGTGGAAAATGACCTAGTGAATAATCAGTGAGATTTTGGTCGTGATCTGGATCATCATCTCGACCCAGAAAATTTTTAAAGGCTTTTTACACAATAGAGGCAATTTTAAATCACTCCAGCGACGTAACTATTAAGGCTACAGACTTGGAACTAACATTAATATCAGAATTATTACACAAACATTGTGTTGAGTAAAACTTGCAGGTCTACTGACATTTTAGATGTCTGCACTCCCAGAGTGTATAATTATATAGAGCATGTTGACCTTAGTATTATTTTTGACTGTGCCACATGAAAAAGATCCAAACTAAGGAACCAGCAGCACCACCTGTAAGGTGGGGCAGGGCCCCTTTAACTCCACCTTCTCTTGTGCACAGCCATTTCTGCGGGCAGCCATGCATATGTCTTTAAAACTGGTTCCATCCGACCTCTCACAGCCACCTTGGTAGCAAGAAATGATTCAGCTAACAGTTAGCAACTTAAACCAACAAGATGTGCTGAGTTCGACAAATCCTCTTCAAAAAAATCATCTCAGGAGTATTTGGCTTTGAATTTGAAAGCCCTCTTGAACATACCAGCTACAGAAACAACCCTTTCAAGATAGAAGAAAGCAGAACATGTTTTAGCATAGCAGGGTATGTCTGTGGGTAATAGACCACACCCACAGCTCTTCATGAGCTCGGAGTGTTTAGTAGGAAACAGCTGGACTTCTTATCTTGTTTGAAGACGTTTCGCCTCTCATCCGAAAGACTTCTTCAGTTCAGCCTTTCGGATGAGAGGCGAAACGTCTTCAAACAAGATAAGAAGTCCAGTTGTTTCCTACTAAACACTCCGAGATCAAGATGACCTGGATGACTGAGAACCTTCACGGACAGCTCTTCATGAGCTTCAACTCACATGTTGTTAATCAGGTTGCGTTAGACATGTGCTTGTAAAGTCTTTTTCAGGCTGTGTATTAAAGATATGTTTGATGTTTGCTGTGTGTAGCACTCAAATGCCAAGTATGAAGTACATCCTGGTTACTGGTGGTGTCATATCTGGCATTGGTAAGGGTATCATTGCCAGCAGCGTTGGAACGATCCTTAAAGCCTGCGGCCTTCACGTAACAGCCATAAAAATCGATCCGTACATCAATATCGATGCTGGCAGTTTCGCCTCTCATCCGAAAGACTTCTTCAGTTCAGCCTTTCGGATGAGAGGCGAAACGTCTTCAAACAAGATAAGAAGTCCAGTTGTTTCCTACTAAACACTCCGAGATCAAGATGACCTGGATGACTGAGAACCTTCACGGACAGCTCTTCATGAGCTTCAACTCACATGTTGTTAATCAGGTTGCGTTAGACATGTGCTTGTAAAGTCTTTTTCAGGCTGTGTATTAAAGATATGTTTGATGTTTGCTGTGTGTAGCACTCAAATGCCAAGTATGAAGTACATCCTGGTTACTGGTGGTGTCATATCTGGCATTGGTAAGGGTATCATTGCCAGCAGCGTTGGAACGATCCTTAAAGCCTGCGGCCTTCACGTAACAGCCATAAAAATCGATCCGTACATCAATATCGATGCTGGCACCTTTTCACCTTATGAGCACGGTGAGTAAATGAGTGCATTCATCTTTTTTTAATGTATAATCAGCTTTCTCATTTGATTATGTGGTCGAGCACGCGGTCCGTTGCGTGCACAGATCGTCCTCAGCTGAGTGGCACGGGACCAGCTCGTCTCTTACGTTAGATATTCGCTGTGTCAGTGGGCACGGCGCTGGATTTTCACCAAATTTGGACTTGCATTTTCACTCACCCTGTGATGAACGCATGCACTGTGCAGGGGAAGTGTTCGTTCTGGACGATGGTGGGGAGGTGGATTTGGATTTGGGGAACTATGAGCGTTTCCTGGACATCCGTCTGACCAGAGATAACAACCTCACCACTGGAAAGATCTACCAGTTCGTCATCAACAAGGAGAGGAAGGGAGACTACTTGGGCAAGACTGTGCAGGGTGAGTGACTACGCCTGAACAGCAAGTTTGACAGACATTTTATTTTTCTTCCAAAGTGTCCAATTAGCTGTTTTATTTGATTTTTTGTGAATTTATACTCTAAATCTACTCCCAGTGGTACCACACATCACAGATGCCATCCAGGAGTGGGTGATGAAGCAGGCCAAGGTCTCAGTGGATGACGATGACGTGGAACCTCAAGTTTGTATTATAGAGGTAAGTTGGACTGAAGGCGCAGTTACTGCTTGTACATAGGTCTTCACGCTGAGAGAACATGACTGCAGCTTTACTGGATTTGTTGCTTATTTGGATTATTTTTGTTCAGACTCGGCATGCTCAAATTTGTGGACTCGCAGAGATTGATTTTTATTTTTTATTTTTTGAGACAGCAGGTGATGATAGAGACATTCAGTTATATTGTCATATCCATGTTGTAAGTTGCAAGTTGCACTCATGCATGAGCAACCTTGCTGTGCTGAAGTACACCTCTTCCAGACGTGTCAGGGCCAAGGAAGTGTGCCATACTTAAGCACGGAATGGAGCGCTCACACTAGTCAAACAATACTGACTGTGCGTCAAACGTGTTTGGGCCCGGCCTAATGTGAGTGCGCCCTTAGGTTATTATCTTTTTATCTCTCATTAGTCTGAGAAATTAAACAGATTAGTTGGGATAAAAATCAAGCATTTGTTTGATAGTACGTCCTGAAAAAAATACTTAATGTAGGCATTTTGTGTATTTGATGCTGAGAATGGCCAAATCCTTATTTAAAACAGACTCAAGACTCAAATGTTAACGACCATAAATCCTGCTATAGTCATAGACTCACACCTGTATTTTAACTTCTCAGACAATGCATAATCGGCCTACTAATAGCTTAAGGCTATATCACGAATTAAAGGACATGTCTCAGCAGGTTTAGGGAGGCCTCATTAATGCATTGTTATTAAGCGGCCTCAACTATTATAACGCTGTCTCAGCAGGTCTCCGTACCAGACACACAGCTGCAGCTGAATGTTCATGTCCTTATAAAGCCCCGGAGAGACGGGTTCCCGCCTTCACACCTGCTTCCTGTTTGTCAAAGAATTGTTTTTAAACTACTGCTCTTGGCTTGGCAGAAGCGCTGAGGGGTTTTGATATGCTGCTCTGCAGTGAACCATTCAGTGAGGAGCTCTTTAGGTCTTCAGGGGAAGGCTTTTAGAATAAACCCTAGAAGGTCTGGGGAAACACAGAATTTGATGACTGCACACAGTCATTGACTGAGAAGAATTTCCAGCTAAGTATTAAAAACTACAGTTGTATTTACAATAATGTCAGTTTGTCCAAATACTTTTAGCCCCTGAAAATGGAGGTACGTGACATAAAATGGCCATATTGTAAATATTTGTGTAGTATTGCAGTTAGCAGTTATTATTAACAGATGGCAGACAGTGGCAGCCTGACCGATATTAGCCTATCACAGATATATCAGTATCAGCCAATATCTATAAAATTGGTTTTAAAGAACAAATGAAACTGCAGAAACAGATGGGCTGATTTATATTAAATTTCCAGTGCACTGCTTCCATTTAGGTCAGTAATAGTTCATTGTTAATCTGTAAAATAATGTGCCTCCGTTGCATATCGTTTTCTACAAATATTTGATGACCTAATTTTCACAAAAAAAATTGTGCAAATCGGATATGATTTTTTTTTTTTTTTTACTCCCTGATATCAGTATCAGTTCCAAAATTTTCATATTGGTCAGGCTTTACTATTTGATTTGTCATTTTCGTTGTATTGTCTTTTAAAAAGACCCTCTTGATGTCGTCCACGTCAGGTTTGTGCTATGTAACTGTGCTGAGGCCTTGTGTTTGTGTGCGCGTACAGAATGTTTGTCTCTGGTCTGAGCCGGTGTTTTGTGCCAACAGCTGGGAGGCACAGTCGGGGACATTGAAAGCATGCCTTTTATCGAAGCCTTCAGGCAGTTCCAGTTCAAAGTGAAGAGGGAGAACTTCTGTAACATCCATGTCAGCCTCATACCACAGGTGTGGCACGCTGCTGAACACGACACTGTTAACAAAGGAAACAGAAAACCGCAGGATTACTGCATCTGTTTGATATCAAATTATAGTGGCTTTCATTCTTCTTTTTGAATTGAAGGAGAGGAGCTTTACAACAAGAAAATTAGCTTATTTTAATTTAGTATTACTGTGTTGTAAATCCTTATATTTCATAAACCTCTCAAAATAAAATAAAAAATAACATTTCTCACACTCAGTTTGAGCTGAATTTGCTTTTGTGTGTTCAGCCCCACACTACAGGTGAGCAGAAGACCAAACCGACCCAGAGCAGTGTCCGGGAGCTCCGAGGTCTCGGCTTGACTCCAGATTTGGTGAGTCGGGTTACGGGTTAAGTCCCCTTTTAAACCCCAGATACAAAGATGCCACGCCTCTACTTTACCTTTACGTGCAATACCTGGTTTTATGTGATGACGTATTGATGACTCTACAGTGAACACAAACCAATTATATCTTATTGCTGCAACGTTTATCACATTTAACTGGTGGAATGCAAGTTGACTTCTGTTAGTTTCTGGGCACAGTAAATGCACGGTGTTTAATAGTGAGAGTGGCAATTTACTGCTCTCATTTATCTAAATGTTTCTGCAGAACCAGGCAGCTTAATCTCGGCATCTGTTGACTGTGGATCAGTTTAAAATATTACAGGGACTGAGGGAACACTGAAATACAAAGGAGCAGTCTCCAGGTCACGCTACACGCCTCCAACCAACCCCCTTTTTCCTCATTAACTGTTTCCAAGTATCGCCAAATCTGTGCTTGTGCTTGACATCAACGCACTGTTTAACTTTCTGTTCCCCCTTTTTGCAATAAATCTCAATCTTGTGCAGTGACTCCACTTCTGCTGTACAGAACGCTTTCACTTTGTAGCACCAGCATTCTTTGTTTGACTGAGTATTAAGAATGAAACCAAAACTTGGGGCCAGTGAACAAGTAATGTATTGACTTTGTACCTGAATTGTGTGTAACCAGTAACAATGACTACTGCTGCAAACAAAGTTTATACAACTCTAAACTGACATGGATCGTTGGTTTCTGCAGATTATGTGCCGATGTTCGACGCCCCTGGAAACATCTGTCAAGGAGAAGATCTCCATGTTTTGTCATGTGGAGCCCTCGCAGGTGAAGCACTTGATTGAGTAGCGGTAAACAGCCACATGTCCTGCATCTGCATCTGCAGCTGTGGTGTTGTTGTTCGTAGGGCAAGAACTAAGCAAATATTGATGTGCCCGTTTACTGTATACCAGTATATTTAGGTTAGGATAGAGTGATATTTGATTTAATCGTTAACTGATGCTGTGTCTGTGTGGCCCTCTGAAACGTTTTCTATTAGACCTCTCTTTTTTTGAGCTATTATATTGTACTTGGCTCTAAAGGAACGTGCTTTGTAATTCTTCCCAGGTGATCTGTGTCCAAGATGTCTCCTCGATCTACAGAGTGCCTCTGCTGCTGGAGGACCAGGGTGTCGTGAACTACTTCTGCAAGCGACTCAACCTGCCAATCGAATTGAGACCCAGGAAAATGCTCACAAAGTGGAAGGAGATGGCTGACAGGTACGGAAATGTCAGAGCTGCTAAATTTGTTAAGTAAGATGACACAAACCATTTCCTTCAATAAAGTGCACCAGGTTGGCATTTTGAATTTCGTGTCTCTCTTTTCAGATCAGACCGTCTCTTGGAACATGTTACCATAGCCCTGGTGGGAAAATACACAAAGTTAGCCGACTCCTACACCTCAGTCATCAAGGCCTTAGAGCACTCAGCTCTCGCCATTAATCACAAACTAGAGGTCAAGGTATGGAAATACTTAGACCTTTTTTTATGGATTTTCTGAATAAGTCATGACTGCTTATCAGTTCATGTGATGACTTTTGTTACTGAACATTTGCCTGCATTTAGACAGCAGGAGTTGCCCTGTTGGCCCTGATGTTCATCAGGTCCAGAATGAATCTGGGTGATTCTGTTTGTTTTTTTTGCAGTACATAGACTCTGCAGACTTGGAGCAGGCCACCCTAGAAGAAGAGCCAGTGAAATATCATGAGGCGTGGCAAAAACTTTGCAGTTCTCAGTGAGTAGATAAATCCAGGAGAACACTCAGCAGGCTCGGTGTTGTAAGTGTACAGTATAACTGTCAAGTTTTACAGCGTTATTACATACAATATATCACATGATGGCAGTAGAGCGCCATCGTTCCAACTGGTCCATGCAGCTTCTGTGCCGCCGTAGAAATTATTACTGATGTGTTACACATTTGTGTTCAGAGTGTCACTGAAATGTGCTGATTAAAGGAATTATCAGGGGCTGTTGAAATAGTAATGCTCTGCTTTTTGTATCCATATGTTTAAAGGTGGTGCGGAAAAAGTCTGCATATCCTCATACAGTTTCTCAAATGCTAACAAAGAATCCTCAATAGTAAGGTGGTTTAGTAGCTTAGTTTTATAGATATCAAACTAGTCTTATAGGTGGACGTTTGTACAGCTGTCCTTGGATAATTTATATTTTCCAAATTGCATCTTAAGGAAAATGACTGTATCTGTATCTGGGTTGTTGGAATTAATATATTTTATCTCAAAATCTTACAAGCAAGTATTATAGTGATGTCTTTACACATTGTTCTAAATATATTTTTGTAGTAGTCTTTTAAGAATGACGTCTTAGACTGTTGTTTGTGTTTATCCGATGATAACGCTGTTATCCAAACTGTATCTGGGTATACTGATGTTTATATAGTGTGACTTTTTATTGACAGAAATAATCTGTATTATATAAAATGAAATGAGGCTGTTAATCCTTTTTGTTCTTCCCACAGAGGTGTACTGGTACCAGGAGGTTTTGGTACGAGAGGGACAGAGGGCAAGATGCTGGCGATAAACTGGGCCAGGAAACAGAATAAGCCTTTCCTGGGTAAGAGAGACTCTCGACTCCGCTTACATCCATCCACGCTGTAAACCTGATGAAAAATAGACGCAAGACATTTTACTCACTCCTATACAGCTTCTTACCAGCTTTACTGCGGATAGAAAAACTAAATCAATAGCAGTGTCTCTGAGAAGTTAATTGTTTCTCTTTACTTCACTGAGAACAAACCACTTATAGTATAATGGATGTGTTTACCCTGCTGTATATCAACCTGAGATGAGAAGCTGAAACTACAGAAAATGACCACAATGTTTGTATTTGAAGTCACCTTTGAGTTCAGACCAAATGAGATATGTAAGAATGGCAAAATTGCTGGTCATTTACAATTCTCTATGCAACTTTCCATAGTTTAAGCAATTGTGCAAAGACATAGCAGGAAAAACGAATTGTTCCATCACTATATACAATAGAGCTACTCTATCCAGACAATCAACGATGGTGCAGTCACCCACTTTGTTAGCTTCAGATCCACTTGTCATTGTTTAGCGGGAAAAAAAATTCCAGTTAAAACATTCAAGGTTGTTAAAAAAAACCCAAAGAGAAGTGAGCACTTCTCATAGAAAACATGTTATCATATGCAAACACAGTAGTGTCGTCATGTATGTGGTTTATGCAGTTGGGATCTTGTTCAGTCTTTGTTTACGACTCCTTGAAATGACCTTCATTATGCGAGAATCCTGACGATCTTGTTTTCTGCAGGAGTGTGTTTGGGAATGCAGCTGGCAGTGTGCGAGTTTGCCCGCAATGTTATCGGATGGGAAGGTCAGTCAGCTGGAAAAATTTAAAATTTAAAATTTAAAAATTTGGTTCCTGATTTCAAGATGAGAGAATATCATGAGGGTGATTTTTGGGCTCAGACCTGTTGCGTTTATTGTTTTAGATGCTAACTCCACTGAGTTTAACCCAGAATCCAAGTATCCCGTGGTAGGTTTTTCTTTCCTTTCTCACTTCACATTGTCAGCTCAGGCTCAATCGGAATCATTCAACACCACATTTTTTCTTGACAGGTGATTGAAATGCCAGAGCACAACCCAGGGCAGATGGGTGGGACGATGCGGTTGGGGAAGAGACGGACTATTTTCAAATCCAAAACCAGTGTAATGAGTATGTATCTGAAGTTAATGGGGAGTTATTGAGTTTTAGTCTTTGTACACGTAGTTTCTGATGACTGATAATTCATTCTTTTAGGAAAACTGTACGGAAATGTGGACCACATTGATGAGAGGCACAGGCACAGATTCGAGGTAGAGAACAAATAGAGTGTTTAAAGCTTTTTGTACACTACCTGTAACTTGTTTTTATCCTGTGTGTTTTGTCCTATTTGTAACCACATTCAGATGTATTCCAGAAATGTTATGATACAAAAAACTGAATCTTTGCTCATTCTAGGTGAACCCTTTGTTAAAGGCCGATTTCGAAAAAAATGGCCTGCAGTTTGTCGGCCAAGATATGCAAGGAGAGAGAATGGAGGTCATTGAATTGGACGGTGAGTGGAACGTTTCATGGTGAACATGCTTCTGTGGTGCACAACATGCAATATATCAGCGCACCTGGCTGAACCTCGGGATGTCCTCTCACCGGCTCTACTCCATCTTACTCGTACTGGTAGTGGAAGTCACTGTGTCGTTACTAACTGTCCTGTCTGTTACTGCAGATCATTGTTATTTCGTTGGAGTACAGTACCATCCAGAATTTACCTCAAGGCCGATCAAACCTTCTCCACCGTACTTTGGCCTCCTGCTGGCGGCTGCAGGAAAGCTCCAGAGTTACCTGACGAAGGGCTGTCAACTCTCTCCTCGGTAAGCTCCCCATATTTGAAAGAGCTGAGGCGTAATATTCCTTAAATCCAGCAACATTTGCTATGTTAAAACTTCATTCCACCCTTGTAAAATGTTGAACATTGCAACTTGGCAATCCTTTGTCTTCAACTGTAAACAAACAACAAAAAACAAACAGTACATTTCAGTCACAACATTTCCCGTCTACATTGCGACGTAAGCATGAGCACACTGGGTTCTGCTGTTTCTTTTTTATCTTCTCTGCATTTATAACAGTTTTAACGATGCCCAACACCACCTGCTCTGTCAGAGTTTATACATGGTGCACTTACTAAATCAATGAAGGGAGTCTGGCTCTGTTATTGGTATCTGTTGTAATTGTAATCTCACTAGTGCCATAAATAGCTGAATGCATCAATCTTACATACCTCCCTAAAATGTATTTGAAAATTGAATTGGTATTTTAGTACCTTTTTGTATCCAGAGAGATTTATTTTTTTATACTCCCTTTGATTAAGTGTTCCCTGAATTGAAATTGAACATGGTTCACAGTTGCATCAAAGCACATTAATATTTAACAGATTGGATTCAAATGTGAATGTGTTTTTTTTTTTTTTTTTTTTGCTTCTCTAAGATGTACCATAGTTTTGATTTACTTTAAATACAATGGTAAAATAATGTTTACCATATGGTATAAAGTATGTATTAAGCATTGACTGGCCGACATGAATGAAAATTTGTGAGAACATGTTTATTTGATGTCATGATCTAGACTCCTACATTATTATTGAATGTAATTACATCAAAAGGACCTGTAGGTACTACACTGTCATCATTGCACTAGATTAACCTGTCATACTTTACTGCTGTAATACACATTTAATATATTTATCCTCCATTTCAGGGACACATACAGCTGCAGCAGCGGCAGCAGCTCTCCTGAGGCAGAAATCAGCGAGCTGAAGTTCCCGTCTCTGTCCTGAAATTAAAGCACATGTAGCCGTATTTGTGTGTCAGTTATCCAGGTAAATGCAAGGCCTAATGACAAGCTAGTCTGCCTGTAACGCACACTGCAAAACCAAAGCTTTTATTGAACTGTTTTTACACACACATGTGTTATTAATGTATATACTGTTCTGACTTCTGTGATCTTGGCAAGGTTAATGGATTTCTTGCACTTTGTGGGGCTTTAGCATTGCTGCATTAACACCTGTACAGAACAATTTTGTTTAACAAAATGAAAAAAGGACAACATGTGACATGAATGGGAAGACATTGGTCTGTCAGAGTAGAGTGTGCGCATTCTCTTAGATCTTCAAATCATAATGCTGGAGTAGAATTGTGAAACAAAAAAAAAATGTAGCCGTAAGGTAAAGAAACTTGTGAGAATCTCAGATCTGTGATTCACATCTGTGAATTCCGGTTATTTGTTGCAGCCATCCAAAATGAATCTAATCCATGAAAATATCGCTAAGAAGGAACAGTTGCTCATGAGTTTATGCCTTTGTGTCCTATTACATATCTATAGCTTGGTTTCCATTTAAATGTATTGCAAATTTAAACCAATTTTCCAAAACTCAAAAAAGAAAATCTTCACTTATGTGCATTTCCATCCACTTAATACAGAAGAAGTAGAAGGCGCAACTAACTAAATGTAGAAGTAAAAAAAAGGAAAACACAATAAAAATAGCACAATGGACATTGGAAATACTACAAAAAAAGTCAACAACTTTGGATTGGGTGACATTTCAGTCACGTGATTTTTAAACGTCATCCTTTATTTGCGTCATCTTTTTCCATTGCATTTACCTTATACTGATACACCAAAAACTTAACAATATTCAGGGTTTTTTTTGTTGTTTTTTTTCAGTGTTTCATTCATTCATATTTTTTGTGTGCAAATCAAAAATGTACATTTATTGAAATATTTATTTTATGTATTTCTGCTTTTAAGTATAAGACCAGCTCACATATCACATTGCTCCTATGGTATTGCTACATGCTTCTGTGATTTCAAATAATCTCACAATGTGTTGGATAGAGTGAACATGTAAATCTCACATTTGAGACTAAGATGAACAAAAAACTGTACTTTTGTGACTGCACTGTGCAGTGTTTGTTTCGTTTGTTTGTTGGTTGGTTTTTCCTAATGAAAACATGAATATGGTTAATTGTATTAAAAAGACATTTTGCTTAATTCCTGCACGGAAGTTATGAGTAAACTTGAGTGGTTTGGTATTTCTATGTTTTTACTCCTTCAGTTCAGGTTGTGTGCAGGGCTTTTGTTTTGGAGAACTGCTACCTGCCGACATCAACAGTCGTTGACTTTACTGCAACATGTGACCACGAACTTTGTTAAAATGAGTTAGGAATCGGACACTCCAGCCACCTCAAACTGGGTCAAAAGTTCATGAACGAAAAGTGACAAAACCCAGATTTGAACTCATCCACATGATAAGCGTCAAACTTTAATGTTTCATTTGTTTTGTCGATCTTTGTGATATTATATATATCTGTGTTGACAATGCCTTAATGTATAGTGCTGACCCATGTGTTTGAAAAATGCATTTTTTTTATATTTAGAAACTTCAGATGCATGTGTGATAAGTGTCTATTCTGAATAAATACCTTTTTGATTCCCATTGACACTCTGCCATTCATTCTAGTTGGAGAAGACCAAAGACCAACGTTTAAATGTGCTGTAGTGCTCCTGATTGTCCTTAATATGCCTAATGATATAAAAATAGCTGCAAGTGGTCAAAATTATTTAAACAAACCTTTAACAAAATCTAAACAGAAATACTGTTAACACTTAACAATAAGTGTATGTTAAGATTAGCTAATCGTAATAAGCATTGAGGAACAGGTAAACATGGAATATCTTAGTAAAAATCATGTTAACTAAGTTCCGTAATCAATAGTTTCTAACCATACTATTAACATTAGTTAATACAGAAATGCCCATTAATTAACAGTTAAATAATACAATGAGAAGCATTAAAGGTTCAGGGTGTAGAATTTTGAGTTATTGAACTATCACAAACCAATATTTCAATATATCACTTTAAGTCAAATATTTGCTGTATTTATTTTGCGGATCTATAACAAAAGCCACAACACAAAAGTACATTTGTAGTGATCTGTATAAACATTAAATGTAAATATACCCTTCAACAAGCACATTGTGGAAAAAATAAATGCATATGCTGAGCTTATCCCAAAACTTCGCATGCAGGAAATGCAAAGCTGTACTGATATCAACTTCCCTTCTCTGGTGCCAATATTCACTCATGCTGACAAGACCATAAAATATGTTCTGTAATTTGTATGGACAAAACGATGCCTGTATTAACGATGAGCTGTTATGAGCTGGTGACAGTGTGCAGGGTTTTCCCTTGACACGGTATTCCGATACTACCTCCTAATATTTCATGCCCCCTGCTCTGCCTTTTCTCCCTCATTTTTGACCCTCCCTTTCCTCCACGGCCCTCCCGGTCCTTGTGCTCTTGCCCCACCTTTTGTCAAGTGTCAACAAGCAGTTTTTTAGAAGCACACACCCCTGCACAGCACACTTTAGCACTTGCTTCCAGGAGCAGTGCAGATCAGGAAGTTGGGTGAATGCTGCAGCGATACTGGGATCTTTGTTGTGGGACTACATGTAGTGCAGTAGCTGCTCTAGCAGATATGATGAGTCACCTTTAGGAATGAGGCTGGGAATCCTGTGCTGCAGCCATCGGTGAAAATAGGAGTTTGAGATGGCTGTGAACACAGACCGCGCTTCAGATTGTGACACATGTAAGGAGTGGCTGCTGTGCCTGTTTCTTATATTTGGTGCACAGTTGGTAGAGGGCTGGTGTGGGATCGCTACTCTCTTGCAGGCAACATCTCTTCATCATATCTACCTCCCTAATCATTCCTAACCTTTCATAGAACACTTTAAGTAATTCCTGCATTGGTTGGCTTACTTCTCTCACTCTTCTTTATACTTATTTACCCTTCCAAGCGTTAATGGACCTGACCTTGTGGCAGTACCAGTTCAGGATCATAATGCTCGGGGACTCTACAGTTGGCAAGTCCTCCTTGTTGAAGCGTTACACTGAAGACTTGTTCCTGGAGACCATCAACCAGACGGTGGGTGTGGACTTCTATGTTCACTTCTTAGAGGTGGAGCAGGGGGTCCGTTTGAAGCTGCAGTTCTGGGACACGGCTGGACAGGAGAGGTTCAGGTGAGGAGGAACCCAGCTTGTGATAAATAGGGATGAGTTGTCTCCAAATGCAGAGTTCAGATTCTAGGTTTGTTTGCACTAATGGACGTATGAACATATCGAAACAGCACCTCCTATATATGCACTAGAACTACCAGCATTGTCCCACTCCTCTTTGCACGAGACAGTTAGGCAAAGCATGTAAAATGTTAAAGTAATAACTTACATATGCAAATCTTCCGGCGCTGTCTCTTCAGTGTTCACTTTGAGCTGTGGCTGTGTTTCCACCCTGTCGTCCTCACAAGACCGGCCTGTAGAGAAGCAAATTGTTGAGTTTTCAGTTGAATGAACAGTGACAAACTTTAAATGGTGCCTCTTTGTGCTTACTGCATGCATGCTGTCTGAAATTAGTTAATCCCACAAACGTCAGCTGAACGCTGGTTTGTTTTCATACAGTTAGTCCAAAGCAGAAGTAAGTTTTCACCAGCTGTCTGCCGAAAGGACCTTTAACCAAACATTGTCTTTGGTTTAAGCATTTACATACTCAAGGAGAAACTATGTGCCTCTGAACAGTGCCCAGATTAGAGGGAGAATAACACAGTGGTTATCAGTTTCTTATAAAGAACCAGACTCTTTGTCAACTGGCTTATCTAAAATAAAAAGAGCTCAACTGAACAGTGCAGGGAATCAGCTGATTGTTTGTTCCCTGAACAGGAAATAAGTCTGAACTCTATACCCAGTGAGGGTGCTGGGAGGTTTTTAATGTGTTGAAATCCAAACCTCATCAATCATTCTTCACCCACATCCTCAACCCCATGTGTCTTTTCCTTCTTCAGGTCAGTGACCCGCTCTTATTACCGCAACTCAGCTGGAGGCCTGCTGGTGTTTGATATGACCAACCGGGCTTCCTTTGACCACATCAAGGAGTGGCATGCTGAGGTGTGCGAGCGAGTGCAGCCTCACAAGGTTCTGTTTGTCCTGGTGGGCCAAAAGAGCGACAAAGACGCTCTGGGGGAAAGGGTGGTGAGCCAGGAAGAAGCAGAGATTCTGGCCAGACAGCTTGGAGTGCCCTACGTGGAGGTCTCCGCCAAGACGGGCCAGAATGTGAGGAAGGCCTTCGAGCTCCTCACTCGCCGCATTTACCAGGGTCTGTTGGGCGGAGAGGTGGAGCTGCAGGAGGGCTGGGATGGAGTCAAGTGTGCTGTGCCAAAGGCACTGCATGCACAGACAGCAAGCCTGGCACAGCCCAGCAGAGCCCCCAAGAGCAAATGCTGTGCTTAAAGAGTGGTCCACAGGTGGTGGTCAGCCAAGTGCACTGATCCAAAAGCAGCTCCTCAGGAGGTTGATTCGACGTGCATTTTTTTGCACTACAACCTGAGCCATTTAGTAAAGGGAGAGACTTTATATGTTGCCACAATTTGACATTCCTGAAATGGGTCTTAGTCAAAATATCTGTTCAGAAATGGTGTTTTTGTGGGATATTTGCCCGTCCACTACTTTAGTCCAGACTGAAGCCTATAAAACTGAACAACTTTCGATGAATTGACATGTTGTTTTGCAAAGACGCACTGGTTGAGAACACAGGTAAAACCTTGATGTGTCATCTCAGCCCAACGCGTTAACATTTCTGGGTGAAATCTGGACAACTTTCAAAAGGATTTCTGTGAAACTTGTAGAGTTCAGCATCTCTTTTCATTTAGCACTCAAACTTTTGATTGGTCCAATACTCTTTGCAGCGCCTGTCACAACTTGTTTGAAAAATTAATAGAGTATAAGTACACACAAGTACTCACAAAACGCATTTAAGGAAATAAAACATTAACACGTAGCATACTAATTTTATTTGGTAATTGTGGTTGAACATTTCACTGGTAAGACACATTTCTACATAAGTAATGCTTTAAAGGGGGAGCTTTTATTTGTAATTGAGTAGTTTCACACTGTGGTATTAGAACTTTGATATTAGCCGTACTTTGCTTGATTGGCAATGATTAAGGTACTTGGTCCCCTGGTTGAGATTAGAAATATCAACCTAAAGTATCTGTGAAAAAATCTTTTGCTCCCTCAGTGAATCACACAGCACAGCATGGTGCACGTGAGTCATTATTTTCAGGTGTTCCAAGCAACCTTTGGATATTGCTCTATTGATATGCTGGGACGTGACTATGGCACCTATTCATCCGACTATTGAAGCAACCTCCGGCGTGTTGGCAGCCAAAACGCTGACGAGTTTGTTTTGCGACTGAATGATACCCAGATCGAGGATTCACTGGCTCATAAACATAGCTTCTCTGCATTTATTACAAGTGATACACAGAATAGTGTATGAATGTATTTTATATTATATGTTTGGCCTCCATTTGATTTCACAGTGTAGTCATAAATATTACAGTGCTGTTTTTTTTATCTAAACTACTGGCTATTTTAGTCATGAATGTGGAGAAAAACCATGAAAGTGCAACAAATGATGCATTCAAAATAAACAGCAAAAAGTGTTTCATGTTATTCATTATTCAAGTTTAAAGTCTTTGATACAGACTGAAATGTGACATAGATCCAATAGTATTTGGACATTGACATTTTTTATCATTTTGCCTCTATACACCACCGCAAAAGAAAAAAAAACCAAGATGTGATCAAAGTGCAGACTTTCAGATTCAATATGCCTTTACAGTCAATGACTGTCTGGAGTTTGGAGGTCCATGGACATCGCCAAACTGAGTTTCCTCTCTGGAGATGCTTTGCCAGGACTTCACTGTAGCCACCTCCAGTTGCTGCTTGTTTGTGGGCTTTTCTTCCTTCTGGAACTGAAAAGCTGCTCTATTGGGTTCAATCAGGTAACAGACTTGACCATTGAAGACAATCCCATTTGTTTTCGCAGTATGTTAAGGGTCATTATGCATCCGCAGTGTGATGCTCCATCCTATCAGTTTTTCAGCATTTGGCTGAATGTGAGCAGAGTATAGCCCTATATATCTGGAAGTCAATAGTCCCAAATACTTTTGAGCACCTGGAAATTGAGGTACTATGCATAAAATGGCTGTAATTCCTAAACAGTAAATGGCAATATTTTTTTGAAACCTTTTTAATTAGAGGTTTAAGTCTATAGCTTTTTTACATCTTGTTTTATTTCAAATCCATTATGGTGGTGTATAGAGGCAAAAAAAAAACTTGTCATTGTCCAAATACTCCTGAACCTAACTGCATTTCAAGTGTGTGATTGTAGAATGTTTGGCTTACTAAGTCTCAGTCTGCCATACTCCAAAATGTCTTGTTTATTAACACTTTATTTTAAAATCGGATACTATGAAAAGTCAAATTCTGGACACCACTTCTTTTAATTATATGTCTGCTACAATTTTTCCAAAATGCAATTTGCTAGACAAAAGTGAAAACAACACAAGAATATCTGAGATGTGTTACTATAATAAAGGTTATTACATTCAGTAACAATACACAACATCACAAACATGTATAACGACAAATGATTTACTCTATTTGTGCCTATTATTTGCAGTATAAATTTACTGATGCAGGGCCTATATATATTTGAATAAAATAATAATCAATAGCATTGTAAAGAGTGGGTAACAGGGGAGCTATAATTACTTGCATGCTCATTGGCTATGATTACCCAAGAAGACACGAATATTGATTTTAAAGAGGCAGCTGATTCAAGTAATGTAAATATCCAAATACTGTATTATCAGAAGGTAAACTGAAGACAGCAGTTGTCATAATCAAAAGAACTTCCAGTAATATATTCTGTTTATTGATAACAAAAAACTGCAATGAACAGAGAACTGCCAGACTTAGTGGCAACAAAACAGAATTCCAGACAATAATTGCATTATTATGTGACAGTGCTGTCAAAACACTCAAACGTTTGGGAGTGACAATGTAACACTATTTAACCCCTTTTCAAAAAAAAAATCTGACCCAAACTATCTATTTCTTCTTCATTAATACACACGCACACACACGCATACAAAAAATACAGGGTGAGTACAATATATTAGCCCCACAGTCTTGCTACTTTTTGGTTGTCTTGCGGATCAATGCCATTCTCTGAAATGAAAACAATACAAACAGTTAGGCTCCTTCCACGAGTTCATAAAAACAAATAAATTGAAATGCAAGATTGAGAAAGTTGTCACTTTTTCGGTACATGTAACGTGGACAGTAATACTTTTAACAACAGAAACAAAACATTCTGCTGCTCACCTGTTTGTGAGCCTCCGTGGTACAAGCCTTCTTGAATGGCCGGATCTCATCAGAGCCATAACCAGGAATCCACATGTTCCACTGGCGCTCTGAGAAAAGCAGGGCACAATGTCAGCAAGACACAGGCTGCATTAACTTCTCAGTATAAACACTTACAAATATAATAAACATAACAAGAATATAAATATAACGAGATAATGTGCTAACAGGTCTATGATATCTTTGTTGCATTTTACATCAAAGTCAGTCCAGATTCAGTTGTACTACCACGATCTCAATGCACCCAATTCAGTATCTGACTAATTGGGAAATATGTTCAAAATCTCCCTTTCAGTCTTGAAGTTATGGTAATGAAGGGTAAATGGTAAATGTCCTGTATCTACAGTATATGGCACTTTTCTAGTCATTGTTGACCAATCAAAGCGCTTTTACACTACAGGTTTCACATTCACCCATTCATACACACATTCATACACTGGTGGCAGTGACTACCTCTCAGGGTGCCACCTGTTCATCAGGAGCCTTAACCAATCACACACTCGTACTCAGCCAAACAGTGGCCAAGGTTTTTTTGTCTTTTTATTTTTAAATTTAGAGCGAGGATTGCGACACACAAAACACGCACCCTCGAAAATATAACGTGTTACACACAGAGAACTTACCGAGGTGTAATTGAACGTCTTTCACCTCCAAGGTGTTGGACTTGCGATGGCGTGCCAGCTGACATGCTGCTGTCACTACACTCTCTATAAAGTCATCTGCAATCTGTAGAAGCATCTGGGAAGAAGGGATATTTTCAAAACTATCAATCGTGTGCAGTAAAGAAAAGATAACAATCCACATTGGCTGGAAAATCTCATACTTTCAGCTGCAACACACCATATTTCATGCAACCAGACTTTAAATTGAATACAATGTCCAAAAGATGGTTGTGGCAGTAAGTTAGGGTTTTAGGGGAACAAACACAAGATAAAAGTGGGTTTCGTGACACTGCAAAAATTCCACTGACACTTATGTTTGACGTAAACTAAAAATAATGTAGATTTGATTTGAATGTGCGATTAAAACCACTAACAGACCTCCTCAACGTCCTCATCTAGTTGCTCATTTGGATCGATCTCCCTCACCAGGTCCTGCAGCTTCTTCTTACTGAGAACCTGAAGAAAAAAAAAAAACATATGTAAACATTTTCTGTTTCAAAAGACAACAAGCAATATGTGTTCCTTGTATTAGTCTAATGATCACCCTGGGGACAAAATTAGGGCAGGACACCCATAGGACTTTTTAAAATTTAAAGTCAAGACCAAGATGTTGGTGGTGAAACGATTAGAGATGTTTATAAAACATCTTATTTGTAATTACTTATAAAATCTTTATGCAAATTAAACACATTTAGAAAAAAAAACAACAACCACATTGTACAACCAGTTCAATTCTTTGGAAGATGAAAACAAAATAATATAACTACAAGAAGTCCAGTTGCCTTCAAAAGAAACACCAAGATTTCTGGATTTGGTTAATAAAGAATGGACTGACCTGGGATCCTTCCGGACTACTTCTACCAGCAGGACCTGGGGGCATAACCTTCATTGCTGTTGTGGTGCTGTTAGCCATACTGGTGGCGACAGAAGAAAGTGGAGGAACTCTGGAGTTTCACAGGAGGCAAAATTGATGTTTGTCTGTGTCGCTTTGTGGCCTGAGTGACAGTCCAAGATGAGCACAGATTTAACTTAATTCATTAACATTTACAGGGTCTGTAAATCTAAGGAAAGTCGTCAGGAATTACATAGGTTTGCGTCATAGAAGATGACAGATTGACGAATGACAATAGAAGTATTTCTGACGCTCTCATGTGCTTTCTGTTTGATATTCTGACGCTACAGCGTTACTGCCATCTATTCTTTACGTGGCAGGTTTTACAGTTTCGTTTGCAATCTTTCCTGACGATGCTATTTCACTGAAGCGATGTATGAATGGATACTCCCACCACTTTGTATCTTTATCTTTGTTTTGATTAGTGTAGCATAAGTAGCTAACATAGCCAACAACAACGTTGGCGACAAAACACAGGCAGAAAGCTAACCACAATACTGTATTCATTCCCATTCGGTCAACAAAATATCAATCGAACATTAAAAGAACGTATAAATTACTTTACAGCTTCAACAAATAAAACGACTCTAAGTTCTTGGAACATTACGTGCCAAAAACAATAGGCGCTCTCAAGCTTTGAATTTAGCCGGACAGGCTAACATTGGAGGCTAATCTAGCGGTGTGGTTTCATGCAGCCTGCAGCCGAAAATTACGAGCTAAATGACAGACTTACCCAATTTAACAAACACTATCTGCCCATGTTTAGGCCTCTTAGTTACGACACTGAGTAATTTTGACACAGAAATAATCCGTCAAATTGTCCCTGCACAGCAAGAAAAATCGGCGAGTATTTTTTTTTTTCTCCCACTACTTCCGCTTTGTTGATATCTATTTCCGGTCATGATGTGTCGCCGACTTTGCCACCTGCTGGATATTTTGCGGAACCACACCATAATTCTAAAGTTTATTGACGCAGACGTCTGTAAAAAGGTCAACCAGAGATTGTCACTTATAAAAATGTTTTGCTCTTCCTTTACTGAATCATTTTAATTTTTGCAATGATTTCTTGAATTAGCAACCCCGATGGGTCCCATAAAAATTGGTCTGGAGGCACTGTTCAAGTTTGCCACAAAATCGTTGGCAATAGCCGAATGACCTAAGCCATGTTTATCAAGCTAAATTCACTAAAAAGGCAAAGGTGTTTTACGGCATCCTTTCCTTGCAGAGATTGGATACATTTCCATAGAAAGGCCCAATCAAACAGATATTTGAGATTATTTATTCCTTCGGTTGTTGGAATTTTAAACAAGCTTTAGGCCATGTTGTTGTTTTGTGTTCTATAGCACGTTGCAGTTCACTCTTATATTTATCGTATATTTTTAATGTATTAAGTTTTAAGGTTAATGTATTTGTCTTAACTACCGTTACAAATCAAATTGCCCCTCTATAATAATAAAGACATTGTATTTGTAATTCTTATTGTATGATTGCTGCCTTTTCAGTTTGCACCATTCATATGCACCATTGATATCACCCAAATATACACAAAACTGTTAACGAAATACTGACAACTGAATATATGATAAGATAAGTTTATTTATAATTTGTTTCCTTCCAACACTGACAAAACACAATAAACTACAAGTAAAATACAATTCAAACAAAAATACAATTATTTGTGTTACTTACCATTATTATTGATTATTAGTTACTTAAGATAAAAGACATGGTAATGGAAATATGTAAATATGAACAGTAAGTAGAAATGTGCAAAGGTGAGTTCAAGTGGATGGGGGTCGCAGGTACATGTTTGAGTAGTTTCAGAAGTTGAATCAAACTAAAAATTGTTGAACATAACGGATTTTTAATTTAATTTTTTTTATTCCATCACAAAACAAAAAAAAAAACCCATTTCATTTAAAACGAGAAGAGGAATGCAGAAGTAAATACTCCTTGGAAATGTTGAATCTTCGTGGAACCGACACGAAGTAGATGAATTGAATAACATGTTGTAAAACAATGTTTGAGAATCAAACAAGATAAGTCACTCAGTAAGAGTGTCAGAACAGTCAGCTCACTTGGCAATAAATTGAACTCGAAAAACGTTTAAATGAGATTGAGTGAAAAAAAGGTATTTGAGATGCGTCATTGCGCAGTGACGTGTAGAAATGATCTGAATTTTCTCGGCCTTTGATAAACTTTTAGAAGTAACCTGGGCACAGTCTGTGCTCTGAAAGACAAAACCTGATATTTAAGTGTGCGTCAATCCAAAAATGACTGCGCATTTTGGTTGTGGTTCGTCTCTGGTTAACAGCTCTCCTGGTCAAAAGTTGTAAACAATGCAGCGTTCGTTGTTTGCGTGTTGTGGATCACATGTCATGACATTTTCCAGCGTTTTGACTTTCGATTTCGACGTAATTCTTCAGAAAAAGGGTTCAAACACGCAACATGAGTGCTCTCACTTCCCATAGAGACAAATGACGCGGCGGGGGGGGTGAGATTTAATAACCCGAGCAGTTCCTTTGTTTACAGTTCACATTAACAGGCCTCCAAGCAAAAAAAAAAAAAAAAGTCAGTAAGGCTCATATAACGCTTGATTTTCGATTTTTATATAAATGAAAATAAGTAGCTGTGGTGTGCTTTCATATTGTCGCATTATTTGAGGCTGCTTCCTGTAAAACAAGTGTAAGCCAGTAAACCACACCCACATCTCCGTATAAATATCCCGCTGAGGACACTTTCATTTCAGATTTAAACCTGCGCAGGACCATTGTTCTCAAACTGGAAAGATTCCACACAGTCATGAGAGTTGCTTTAGCTGTGGTGGTGGTCGTCCTGATGCATGGCAGCTATGGTAAATATGTTGTTTTTATTTTCTTATTTTCTACCCCAGACTTTGTACTCAGAACACTCAAGTGTGTTGATCAATTGTAATGAGTTGTTGGTTTAATATTCGAGTCTTGATTTAATCTTTTACGTCCCCCACCGATATAGTTGCACACTTTCTGACTCTGGTCTTGTCTGGGATTGTGTGTGTGTGTGTGTGTGTGTGTGTGTGTGTGTGTGTGTGTGTGTTTGTGCCCGCCTGTCTGTGTGAGGTTGGCCTCCTGAGAAAACACTTTATTCTCTCTCCTGTCACACTGACGGGTTTCCCCTGGTGGTTTCTGTGTCACAGACTGAACCAAAACATGTTGCTGGAATTGTCAGGGGGCCGAGGGGAAGAAAACATCTGTCTCTTGAAAGTACACACAGTATGCATGGGCTCGTTAACGCTGAATTTATGAAAACTGTTTTCGTTTGCGCATTAATTGAAAGACACATTGCCTCTGTTATTAGTGTCAACACAGAGGCTGTTTCTGGTCAGGGGACCAT
>KV751362.1:291745-303668 GCA_001698575.1 Mola mola
AATGTCAGGAAAAGGAAGGGGTTGTATTTTAGAGCGTTGCCCAGAGAAGCGGTCAGATTCCCCCAGTGCAGGTCAGCATGACTTCACTCCCGAGGCCCACTTCCTACTCGTGTTGTGATCAATAACCTGCAGCTGTCATCTCTGTCCACATACAGCCACTTTGCTCATTAAAGGGCCCACCAAGCCAGTTCTGGAGGGAGAGAGCGTCACGCTGGAGTGTCTGTCCTCAGACCCTGAACTCAACATCAGCCAGGTCCACTTTGAAATCTTCTCCAAGGTGAGAACAGCAGGAACAAATGGGAGTGAGAGGGAAGCTTAAAACACTGCTGTATCGGTAAATTAGGCTGCACTGTTTTTTGTTTTTTTTTATTATTGTTTGAATGGTTGTAAAACATATAAATTATCTTTTGAGATTTTATAAGTCTCAAAACTAAAAGATATTCCTATTGTACCTTGTCACATGTCATAACGGCCAAACCTAATTTGCAATGCAATGCTGTGCTCTAAGTAAATATCACACAGGACAGCTGACTGCTGTGTGGTTAAGCACCACTGTTAATTTCACAAATACCTGAAGTGCCTGAGCTTTGTTTCATCGGAATGCTCCTCCAAGTTATGATTATGTAAAATTATTTATGAATCTGATATTTGTCTTCAGCTATCATCCCACCCAGGACAAAAACCCTTCAGTGATCCATCCTCCTCCCTGTTTTTCCTTTCACCAGTACATGCAGACATGGCGTCCAATTCAGGAGCGATCTTGGTGCTACTATACGGTGCAAATCAAGCAGACCCCGGAAAGCCTAGTCCTGTCCATCCCCCATGCAGGATCATTCTATGAGGGGCCCTACCGCTGTGTGTCCAACGCGGAAAATGTGACTGAGCCGGAACGTTCCTCCGAGGTGTTGGCCTTCAAAGTGCATTGTGAGTGTCTGGGTTGGTAGGAGTATTCTGCAGAGCTACCGTGACTCTCTGACGGCGTATGCCAAATAAAGGAATCGGTTTTGAAGTTGCACTTGTTGATAATGAAATGTGCTGCATAGATGAGAATAGTGATATGAACAAAAGAGGAATGCACATTGATAAATACGCAAGGTGAGAAGTTGAAACAGAGACGATCCTCGTATTGCGAACCAGCAGGCGGTAGACAATCTTTCAGAAAATTTGAACACAGCTTTCTTCACAGTGTGGGATGGTAAAACACATGAATAGTTAATCTAATAATGTTACGACATATCTGTGTATTCAAGCAGCAGACAAAAAAGTGCAGATCCAGTGCAAACACCGTGGTGTCAATAATAACCTGGCTTCAGGCATTTAGTGTATTTTTTTTTCATGCGCTCCAAGAAAACAAAGACACGTCCTTCAAGTCGGAAACTCTCTGAATCGGATACACAGCTGCATGAAACGACATCCATGTCATAGCTAGTGAGATTATCTGTGTCCTCTATTGTCTCCGTGGCCATCAAATCGACCGTGATGCTGTTTGAAAGGCTCCTCAGCCTCTTGTTGGGAATCAATACGAGGCAAAGATTAGAATGGACTGAGGGACTGGAGGAGACAGCGAGGGAGAGGAGCCAGGAGCTGGATGGACGTGAGCCATCTATTGAGGTGGAAGAGAAAATGAGCCATTATTCACAACACTGCCTCTATAAAGACTGCGATAAGATGAGGCCTATTATTATTATTATTGATTGCTTGGTACAGCTTGCGCCACTGGGAAGCATCCATGCTCGAGCCTATATACAGTCAGATATACTCTTGAAAGGGAGGGCTTACAGCTGGCACCACAGCAAACATATGTTCACTCATGTCCTAAACTCACGAAGAGGTAGCTTCAGCCGACATTTTATTTCTTGCTTCGTTAGTGCTCCATCATGCCTCGTCAGCCGTACTGCTTTTTCAAAATATAGATATGGGGGAGCTGTTGCTGTCCAGGGAAGGCTACCTCAGCTACTTTGGTGCCTCACAGGAGCTGGTTGTGCGGGTCGGGGAAGACGTGGTGCTCAAGTGCTCCACCAGCTCATCGGAGGAGCCAAGCTACACCTGGAAAAAGAATGTGAGAACACATGAAGCACAGTAGCAGTGTCTTCATTATGCGTTGGGAAACTTGTCATTGTCTGCCTCCAGTTTCAGCCAATTTTCCCCCCATGTTTCTAAGTCCCCCCGTCTCTCGTGGCTTTGGCTCAATCACCCTCTTAATTTTCTCCTTCAACACACCTCTGTTTCTTTTCCTGACTTTCTCAAGCCTCTTGTTTTTCCCCTGCCTGTCGCCTCTCCGTCCCCTCCTGCGAAGAAGTGCTCTGTATTTAAGTGACCGCTTGGCTTAGGCCCACCACTCGCTAGGGATTGCAGCTTGCCTACTTACAGAGGATTAATAGTTTAATGAGGTCTAGACAAGAGCTAGTCAACCTGAAAACAATTATGTGGATAGATTTCTAGTGATTTTTTTTAGTGTTTGGTTAACCAGTATTGAATTATTCAACTGCAGCTCTGCGCTGAGCTAAGGAATCCTTGCCCAAGGGATATTTACACATGTCAGAGTACAATGCCATGGCAACAGTTTGCATTAAGAACAGGATGACGTTGATGAGCGGAGAAATGCACTGTACCCTTGTGGTGAGAAGTTGGTATTACATTTTCACTGAAACCACCACAACCGCCACCAGAAGCAGCAGCAGGTACAAGGAAGCTATACAGTTATCTAATGTAGATGTGTAATGTAGGGACTGGCAGACATTAATGCGAGGTTTCCCTTTTTTTTTTATTGTTCTTGATAAATCTGCTTGGGGTTAATAGGCTTGTGAAAAGGGTCACGCTAATCCGAGTTTTAAATTGGCTTACAAGTCCAAATCCAATTCAATAGACATTTCATACCGCTTTCATAAGACTGTTTGCCTTCTTCTCGCTTTTTTTTTTTTTTTAACTATACAGCATTGTAAATGAAAAACAATAATGGCAGGTAGGTCTGTCATTGTGTGCAGATGGAATCATGATTCACCCATTGAATTGTGCTAGAAACTGGTATGCAAGTTATAGAAGTTTTGTACGAAAGGAAGTCCACATTAAGGGAAATGATGACGTGTGAAGAAGCGTTAGTGGGAATGTGTGCAAAGCCACTGTACATATGACAGGAATAGATATGGGCCAGAAAGTGGAATCAGAAACAGGCACTTTGACAGACTGTGCTGCTGTGGGCACATTGGCCCCCGGTAAAGACAGAGGGACAGCGGCAGAAACAGGCCACTGCTTTGGGAGCCAGTGGATTTGCATACAAAATGCTGCTTCTGCCAGACCTGGCCTTTATATGAAATCCTCTTAATTCAGAGCCATTCAAATTGAAATGGACTTTCTTGGCAGGGACCGAAGCTTCCAGGAGCCAAATCATTTGCATGGTGTAATGTCTTTTTTTCCCCCTTCTTCTTTACCCCCTCTTCCACTTTTATTTGTTTTCCAACCTTCACGTTTGGTCTGTTATTTGGTTCCTTCCTTGTCAGACTGTCTGATAATAATGCTGCTATTTTTGTGTCAAAATTTCATCCTGCTCCCATGCCATCTCATTATGTGCCGAGTTAACAGGGTGTTGTTGTGGTGTCGTTCTTTGAGGTTGATGGAGTTAACTGGGTTATTGACTTGTGTCGGTGTGTGTTCTTTCATTGGGATTACTGCTCAGGTATAGAAACTTTGGGACTTTCTCTCCTTCTCTCAGTTGGCCCCACACCAGCAGATATTTCTGTTTTTCTGTCTGTGTCCAAACGGCCTAGCCAATCCTTTTGCAAATCTTGTTGTATTTCAATCCCTTTTGGGCCCTGTTTGCACCTTCACTCATACACAAAATAACTGCCCCCTCTTCCCTCTCTCTACATTCTCAGCAGTCTCTCAACAGTGGTTCTTATTTGTCAGCTTGCATTGCCTGTTCTCTATGTTTCAGGTTCTCACAGCCCAGCAAAATCTCATTTTGTGGGACTTTGTCGATTCTCTTAGTGCTGTAATCAAGCCAGCCAATATTTCTCTACCTTCCGCGCAGTTTTGTGTTTGTCTCACTCTCCTCTCTCGTAGGGTTATGACTGGATTCTACCTTCCTCTGTGCTGACTCTGAAGAAGGTTAGCACGGAGGACCAAGGGCAGTACACTTGCATGGCCAAGCATCCCTCTGTGGAGTCGTTCAGCAAGAGTCGCAGCATCAGCATCACAGTGCTGCCTGGTAAGAAGACACTTTAGATCTGCCTGAGCAAATCTTGTTGTCCCTCGTACTGGCCAAACTGGTGAAACATATCACTCAACATCCCCTAAGCACATACAATGTTCTATTTCCTCTTCTGTCTTCTGTGTGTGGGTGCGAATACGCCATCATGAACATGTAAAAAGGGCATATTTGTAGATGTGAAAACTGTAAAGTGAGCTTTGACGGGAAGTAGCGCAGTGCAGAGGTTTATTTTTGTTCTATGTGGTCAGACAGAAAAGTTAAATATAGTTAACAAATAGTGGTGTGATCTGACAGAGAGCGGAGAACATTTATTAAAATGCCACAGAAAGACGTGGTGAAGAAGTCCCAACTGTAATAGGTGCTAAAATATCAAATGGAAACAGTTAGGTTAAAACTAGAGGGCATCACACAGTTTAAAAAATGAATGTCTGCAACAGAGCGGCACCTTTAGAGGATAATAAAATGGTTAGCAGATTTAAAAGAGATAGTGTTTTTACCTGACCTTTTGTTACTCCTGTGACAGAAATTTAGAGACAAAGAAAGTGCACTGAGATGTTAAGAATTTAAGAAGTGAGGTAGCTATGTAGTTAAGAGAAATATCATTGCAAGCATATGGTACTGTTTTCTAACAGCATCAGAGAGTATGCAGCACATTAACATATTCAATCCATTTGAAGTGAAACTATAACAAGTGTGTTAGCATTTGTCTGTTTATTTTTTTTTTTGTCTTAACCTGTATGATTGACAAACGATCTTATGTCCCATGAAACATGAATATTGTATTCAAGTGGAGAGCTAATTTCATTACAACATCACAGCCAATCCAATTAATGGCACTTCATCTGTCTTCATCAGCTTTATCAGTGACCTGTGAGATGACTGCGCTGACTTAATGCGCCGGAGTTTTTACTGCCGTCCTCTCAGCCTATAGGATGCACAAGCCCTGCGGTTTCAATCGTTGAAATGATACAACCTCTAAAAATGCAATTAAGCTGATGCATATTATTTATTATGATAGAGTTATTTTATTACTGTCGCAATGGACTCACTGGTCCCTCGCTCTGCAAAGCGTCTCCAGTATTTTCTAGGAAGCACGTGTACTAATCAAAGCGGTAGTAATTTCTGGATGCTGTTTGGTCATTGGAGGTACTGTGATCTAATGTTGCATGTCACTGCTGTTGCTTTGAAGTTGCACAACAATGACTGTGGCACAAGCCTGCCACGGAAGTTCCTGGGCCAAACACACGTGCCAAGAAATCCTCCGGCAAATGGATTTACTTGAAATGTTCAATTGTTATTCTTTACTTTGTCTGCTGCTCTAAAGAAAGTAGGTCCACAAGATGCAAATTTTATATATAATTTGGGAGTGTATGCAAGTGAAGGGAATAATCAGGTAGTTTTTTTTTAAAATGACAAAAGAGAGACTTCTTAAAGATGGGTGCTGTGTATGGCGGTATGACAGTCCAAACTCCAGACCGATGCTCTTTTCATCCAAAAACAAAAACAAGAGGTTTCCTTTCGAAGCTTTGCCTGAAGGGAGGAAGCTCATAGTTTTGCTTATTACAGAGTCTGTGTGATGCATGTTTCCCTTCATGTCTGTCTGATTTGTCCCACAGAGAATGCCTCCTGGTATAAGACTAGTAATGGCCGTCTCATGCTGATGACCTCTGTGGCGGCAGCAACTCTCCTGGTATTCATCCTCTCCGTGAGTGTATTCCTGTGCCGCAGGGCCAGGAAGACCACGACCAGCAAGGGACCCATGTAAGGAACGACGTGATGCTTAAGTGTTTACGTCTGCTCGTCTTTCATAAACAATCGCTTTGCACTTTTCCTTTGATCTTCATTTTAAATCCCATTCAAAATCTGCGCTTGTTATATTCGTCCTTGGCCTTATTCACACTCACCTCTGCATTTTCATCGGCCCAAAGTCTCCTCCCGCAGCCTGACTTTATATTACGATTTGCTTATTGCTGCAATATTTCATTCTGTCCCACTGATAGGACCAAGGCCAGTTTCAGTGTGTATTTTTGCATGTGTGCTGGGCACTCTTGCAGAAACCCTATCAACACATGCAGAGCGGCGCCTGTGCGTTTTCATGCGCTTTAAAAATACGTTACCCACTCTTAATATTAAAGTCTATTACAGTAGCTCTGATGTACTTGACCCCATCCTTGATATTGCTCATGCGCCTTCATATCCCACGTGAACACTCTCTGCTCGGGAAAAGCCTGGGCTAATTGCACCAACTTTAATGCTGTGATACTATATAAAGTATAAAAAAAGATTACAGCAATCAAAGAGGCATTAATGGAGGTCCCATGAAGTCTGTTTGCTAATGTGGACCCTGACCCCATGAAGCGTCGCTCATTAACTTCTTTACCATATGGGCTGAAAGAATATAATTTCCAGCTTTTTGCTTTTTATTATTTTATTTATTTGGCCAACTTTAACCCTTACAAGCATGTCTGGGGATGTTTATGAGCATGTGTGCATTTAAAGAGAGACAGAGAGCCAAACAGTGAATAATGGACTCTCATCAACAGCCAGGTGTGGTTCTATCGCTCAGCTCGAGTCTATAATTTCTTCAGTTCTACTTTTCCAGTGCCAACTGGGAGATCGATATATTGATAATCATGCTCTTCTGTCTTTCTCTCCCTCCGTGTAGTGACGACCGCTCTCAGAAAAAGCCCATCTACAAAAGTAGTGCCGAGTCTCTGCCCTCCACCTGTGGAGATAAACAACCTCTGGTGTGACTGCGTGGGCAAGTGGAAGGAGGAGGAAGAGGAGGAGGGAAGAAGATGGGACGAGGAAGATTGAGTGGGCGGCTAAAATTGAGCGATACTTAAGGAGGGGGGAGGTAGTGTAGGGTTATGGGGCAGAGAGGGAGGAAATGAGGGAGCTGAAGAAGGTTATTTGGAGACTATAAGGAGAAAATCAAAGTCATTAAAAAGCTGGGTGTTGAAAAATAATTTAAAAAAAAAACCCTGAAAGGCAAACGATTGCTTTAGAGACCGCCGCTTTGCTTGTGGGTGTATGCCGCAGGTATGCTTCTTTGACAAAAGGGTGAACGATTTCTCTTCATTTATTCTCCAGCATGAAAAACGGCGGGGCACGTTCATAGCAGGAGCTCTTAAGACGACTCCACAGGCAGTTCTCCCGTTTTCTGTACAAACATAATTGCTCAGCTGTGTGTCATGAATGAGCCCTTTCAGTAATAGGTTTAATTTTGTTGGTTTGTTTCCCTGTCACTTTGTTTCAAAAGCAGAATGAGCTCAAAACCTTTGCGAGAAGGTCATTATATTGTTTTTACCGCGACAGCTCTCAAGCACATTGCACTCAACTGTTAGAATTACTGTACTGTGGATTTCGTTGCTATTAAATGGCTTTCAGAAAAATGTTACTTCTTCTTTGCCACTTACGTGTGCCATTGATTTTGTTCCAGTTTAAGAGACACAAAAGAGGGAGTAGTGGTGGCACGATGAAGGCTGGACACTATCTAATGCAATCTTGTTTACTAACCTCTCCCCTCAGTCTGTAAGACCTCACTCTGACGAAAATGACCTTTACCTGCAGCGCTGTGTGTGCTTGTGTTTCATCGTGCTTTAAGCACAAAACCCATTTTCAGTCCAGTCCAGCTCACAAACACAATCGCGTCACAGTCGGGTAACCATTAAGACTTGGTGGAGTTGGCCACTGCCAGTCCTAGTTGAATATGGATATCATGAACTCTATATTGATTCTGCAAAAATAACCATCACAGGCTACAAGTTCCTCTTTTTAATTTTCTCCAGTTCTATTTTAACCCTTAACGACGTGCCAGGGCACCATCGCTTATCACCGCAACCGAGCTCACACTGCGGAGAATTTCATTAAGCCTGTCTGTTGAAGTTATGTTGGCTTTTATGTGGTTTTATTATTGGTGCATGGTTGACCGTAGACCGCCGTTAATAATGGGCGAAGAGGCAGTTTAACAATGACACTCTATTAACGGCTGCACGCGCCACAGAGCACAGCCAGGACAATGTTATTAAACTGATTATTCAAGCCCTCCACACAGCTACCGCTGCTGCAGCCATTCTTTTGTTGAACGTGTCACAGACTCCTCGTATCTTTACCCGCTCCGCAAACTTTTGCTGACTTTACGTCTGAGCCCGAGAATAAAGAGACAACAGAGGTCAAGATACCAAAATAGAAAACTTTTCAGACTTGGTCACATTCAAGGAGAAAAAAAAAACAACAAAAAACACAACTTTAAAGGCTTTTCTGCTGGCGAAAGCCTTTGAGCATCATTTGTTTTGGCCTTAGACTCAGTCATGAATGAAAAGCTGCATGTTCCCCAGTGGTCGCAGGCTTCAGAAGCAACAAGATTGTGTATCAGAAGTGTCGCACGTTGGAGCTGTCCCCAAGGCACAAGGCTCTGGTTGGAAGGGAGCTGGGTCTAGTTTACAGTGACACTTTGACCTTGATGGCGCCTCGTGGAAAAACCACCGGACAACAGCTTGGTGTGAAACAGGAGCTGTGCAGAGAATACAGAGCAACCACGGTCCTCATGGGACAAGGTTGCAGATCTGTAAAATGTAAGCTTGGCAAAACTCAGCACTAGTGTCAATTAGCCTGCGAGGAAAGCATCCAGTTAGCCCTCAGTGCACTTGCCGAAATGTGAGCTACACCAAACTATGACTTACGACTAATACATCAAGGTGCCAAGTTTTTGCAACCGTGCGTCATCGCCTCGCTGCTGTTTCTCGTCGCGGTCGCTTGGTTTTGTAAGTGCCCGCTGCATATGTTGTGTCAAACGGCTGCGAATGAATGAGTGGAGCTCGTTGGAGAAGCAGGTGTTTCCCACTCATTACTTCCTGACAATGTCCCATCTGGCGCGGGAGAGCTGCTGCCACCACTGACTCCCTGCCAACCGGGGAGCAAAACATTCGCAGAGGCAGGGAAAATACATCAGGATGGGAACTGGGAGAAAGTAGTGGGCCAGATAATATCCTCCCCGGAACTACACGGTTAAAACACGTGTCGTGGCAGAGAATCACACCTTTCGGTTTCACACTGATCCACATGTCGGGCCTAGATAGGAGGCGTGACTTCAGAGGAACGTCATAATCCCAGAGCATAGGTTTTAAGAGACTTTCACGGCTAATGGACTGGTTTGATAATTGTCTGCCTGTTTAAGTGAAACCGGTCCGAGTGTCTGCAGAATTTGTGACAGATGAGAGGGAGGCCAAAGCTGATCCGAAACCCATGACGTGCTACTCCTAAGGCTACCTGAGGGGGGCGCCAAAGACGGATTTTCAAACGGTGGCGTCCAGCCCGGGAGGGTACAAACCCGTGTTATAACATTAGATTAGAGAGGGGGAAGATGTGGAGAGAAACAATTTTCATAATGGAGCAGCGCTCTCTGACTGGAAAACACAATTATGGGCAAACTGTGGCCACAGCATGAGGGTAAAGTTAAAAAAAAAAAGGCCCTTCCGCAGGATCTAACAGGCCCTGACTAGATGAGCACAGGCTGGTCTAGAGCACAAGGTTTTTTTTTTGTTCCGGGCTATTACCGTCATAGTGAAGGACAATTCCGGACTGACCCAGGCCTACTGTCCCCCCCTTGATGAGTCCGGTGCACATTTTGGAGGCTAAACCGCTTGTGCAATTGGAAGCCCCCTGATCTGCTGCAGTACAATATATCACCTTTCTGCCAGTTTTGGTCACCAAATTGGGGGAAAAAAATAAAGAGAATAATTTTGTAAGACATAAAATACAAAAAAGAAAAACCCAAACAAATCTGTGTTTAAAAAAACATGTAAAAGTGACTTTAACTGCCCATTTAAACATTACACACATTATTTTTTACAGTATTTTAATCATGGTGCCGCAGCCACAAATCTCCTCAGAACCGAATTTGCAATAAATCGCCTATTTGTGTCGGAAAAAAAGAATGTTGGTAATCAATCACATTTAGCGCGAATTGATTTTCAATTAATTGCAAGTTGAGGCGTTGATTTCCTCCCCCGGCGCTGCGCTCCTGTAGGCCACACACCCGTTCGGTCTTCAGAGCCCAACCCCTGCGCCTCCGCCCCCACCTGCTCCTGCTCCTGCTCCTGTTCCCTGCCATTGGTCCAGAGGACGCGCAGGGCCCGCCCTCGGAGCCACAACATGTCTATAATGAAGAGGTAACCAAGAAAAACCGGCCCAACCGACCCATTCAGTCACTCAGGCGGGAGGAAGTGCGTGAGGGGAGGGTTGCTGTGTGAAGGACCTGCCATTAACGCTCCACGCACTCCATAAAACACACAGCCGCGCGCGCGCGCACACACTCGCAGACGCTGACGCTGACGACGCCGTGAACCTGGGGGTTCATGTCACTGGGATATCTCCGAGGAAGAGGAATACCGAGGACGACGTCCAGGGGGGGGAGAGCGGCGACAGCGATGGCTTTCTCGGCCATGTGGAGCTGCTGCGTCCCGCTCGCCATCATCGCGCTCGCACACTTGGTGCGCACTGGTAAGGCTCGACCGGAGAGTGACAGAGAGTGACGTGAATGAGAAGAATGTTCAGCCGCGGTGATCTCTTTCCACCCCACGTGCAAATTTTGCCCAAGTCCTTCAAGAGGAGGCTGGCGGACGGCTTAAACGCACTGTGTGTGTTCTGAAGCACGCGTGCAAGTGTTCCGGTTTTCCGCCACCCCTGCGGACCGCTGCCGGCGGTCGCCGCTGGGTGAACGTGAAAGCCCGGCGGTCGCACACGTCCGGGCTCGGTCCGTAACGCTGTCATTGGCTTTGAGTCGTCAAACTGCAGAAACGCTCCAAACAGTCCGGGGCTGAACAAAAAGTGAAAGTCGCGCTTCTGCCTTCACTTTTTGTGCCCGCGCACAGGGACAGACTGCGATTGGGATTTATCGTGTCACAGACGTGGGGTCCGGGGAGGCGTGTGTGTGCGAACAGCTCCGACTGATAAGAGCTCAGAACAAATGCCCGCAGTGGACCGGACGCGTGTGACAGAGCAGACCCGGCAGGGTTTGTTGCATCTAACAATGTATTACAAAGCCTTATGACTGCACCTGCAGTGCCTTTGTTGCTGTCCCTCTCCCCACATCTCCGTGCGGGACTGTCCTGCGTGCAGACCCCATAGATTTCATGGTTCTGCCCTTCGACGTAAGGATTTTAGACTGTATGCAACTACAGCCTCATGTGCAAAACAGCCTCATTAAAACAAACCAAGGCCTTGGCGATTGTGACCAAACAGGAAGTGCACAAAGAAGTGGCTTCACCGTTCAGTGTCACGTTGATGTGCAGCTTTTTGTTTAGATTGTCACAGCAAGGTAGAGAAGGGGTTAAGTGCTGGGATGGATATTGTCACAGTCAGACCTGTTCAGTGTTATTGTGGTGATGTCTCTTTCATAAAGGGAGCGCTACATTTCTCCACAGCCATTTTGCCTTGATACCCATCCTCACAGTGGCCTGTGCATTGATTTCTTCCCCCGTGTGTCTTTGTGTGTATCTTTTTGTATGTCTGCTCATGTAAGAGTGGAAGGTGGATTTATATGCACGTAGCGTAGGCGTTTGTATGTCAGCCCAACTGGAGTACTGCGTAAGAGGTTTCTTTGTGTGTGTCTGGATGAATATGCTTGCATGTAAAGAGTGCTTAATGCATGTGTGTGCTGTTTACGGCGCCTGAGCTGCGGGCAACCTTTGCTGTGGCCTGTCACTGATCACA
>KV751362.1:316412-331733 GCA_001698575.1 Mola mola
TTGTGTAAACACAGCACAGCACTGTAATGTAATTCACTGTAATAAAGGTATCTCAATGGTGGATGACGGAGATGGATAGACCAAGGCAGCCGTGGAAGCTCATGTACATGGTGATAGTTCAGCCTGGATTATCACTCTAAACTTTTCTTTCCCTTTTTTCCTCCACTGCCCTTCTTTTCTGCTCTGCCCCTGAAACTTCAGAAACTTACTTCTGCTCTTTGTATATTGTACATTTTGTTTATTCTAGGGCTGTGTTTCTAAAATGGCTGAATAAATTGGTAGCCTGCAGAGCTAATTGCAGGCTAACGTAATGTCCTCGTTTGAGAACCAGACAAATCTGCAATCTCTTGTTTCATTTGCCTTGGCAGATACATTTGGCCACCGTCAGACAGATTTCCTCAGATTTTGAGGAGTAGCTCCAGTCCAAATTTTAAAAGTCATATTTGTTGCTCTGACTGGCTGACTGCCGAACCTGATTGCATCCGTTCTGGATGATACCCACCTACATTTTGGTCCATGGAGAATACACATCTTTGTCATGTTTGGAGCATAGCTGTGACCTTTGCAGACTCTGGATTGTGTTTCACTTCCTAAAACTGCCAACAAAAGAAAGCTAGACAGCATACTAACTCATAACAGTGGCTCAAAAATTAAGGAAATAGAAAAATTACCGGCTGGAAGCTATATACAGACAGCAAAATTATAGTGGCGGGTCAGGAAGGAGGGCTTGGGTGTTTTTTGTGGCAGTATGGTTGAGAGGTTTAGGTGCAAGTTTTGTAATAAACTTTGGATAACAAAGGTAGTTAAGTTTGTGGAGGTCATATTGTATAAAAAAAATCAACAAGTAAATAAGGATTAATAGTATTATTAGGTGAACAGGAATATTAGCAATTAAATTGGGGTGGACTTTATAGGAACAAGAGGTCTGCTCGTTTTTCATGTATTTTGGGGAGAGGAAGTAAAGAGTTACATAAGTAGTGGGGTGCATACCAGCAAAATCCTTGACTGAATTATCACACTAAAACCTGTTTGGGAAGGTACAGAACAGGTTGTTGTTTTGTAATACCACTTTCACACTGGCCAAAAATCCCATGATACTGTGACCTCACAATATGTGAGGTTGCAGCGACCTTTAACGGCTAAAATTTCAGTACTCATGTTCAAAAGTGGGTTTGTACAAAATTTGACAAAAGTCCCTTAATGTATTCTTGATATATTGTGCTTACAAGATTTTAGGTCAAAGTGACCTTGCCCTTTGACCTTCAAAGGTCAAGATCTGCTGATCAAAGCCAATTATCTTTTTTTTTTTTAATTTAATTTTTTGCATTCACAAGTGTAGGCTCACATGATGCCTTTGACCTCCAAAATCTAATCAGTTCATCCTTGAGTTAGTGTGGACGTTTGTGCAAAGTGTGAAGAACATCCTTCAAAGCGTCCCTGAGATAACATGTTCCCAAGAATGGCCCAGACGGACGAGTGGATGTACAGTGCTAGGAAAGCATCTGGAAGTAAGAAAGTTTCTGTAATATGGTCCCATGGTGCTTCCATTCCATTTAATCCAGTCATCAATTTCATAAAGTGTGATATTTAGTTTTACCTATTAGTTAAAACTGGGTTAAGTAATTTACTTTTGGTGTCATTGGGCAAAGTAGGCATAGTATTGTATTCAGGCTTGATTTCAGAGAGAGGGTCTCTTATTGACTGCTCTACAAAGGTAGATGTGTGTGCACATCCCCATTGATGGTGAAAGGCTGAAACATCTGTGGACATCCTAGCAGGAAATGTTGCTCTTCCAGCATTATCAACTGCGCATATGACAAGCAGCCAAAACTAGGAAGCCTGACATGTCAAAATGACCACGTCCATGAACTCTTCTCAAGGGCTCTGGGACTGTCAAAGGGCAGGTCAGAGCTATGGAAAGAAACAGGGAGGGGTGAGGGGATGGAGCTGATCCCTTATTGTTTTTGTGCTTAATTCCCAGAAGTTACCAACCCATGCTTTATCTTGTTGGGGAGTGTTTATGTTAGCTGAGTACCTACTTAAGACTATAGAAAACAACAATCAACAGATTTAATAAAGTTCTGTAAGTTGTATGATTTGATTTTGTAACCTAAACTTGACAGAAAATAAATAAAAATATATGCTGTAAATGACTGACAATATATGCTGCTCATGCAAAGAGTACTGGCCAGACCTCTCCTCCTGGCATATAGCCAATGAGTATACTCTCCAACATGCGACCATCAGAATGTGCCATGTCATCTATGGGCGCAGGAGCCAGAGCTAGTCTGGTAGGCCAAGTAAAACCTAGTATTTACAACGGTACCAAGACAGCTTCACACGTTACAGCCTGGCGCCTGGTAGATGCAGGACTATCTAAAACAACTGCTGAAGGCTCCTGAGAAATAAAAGTGCGATATTCAAGACTTTGCATTTGTGAATTAGTGTGGCTGTGCCAGGTGAGTCAAGACAGATATGTAACATAACAAGGATAACATGGGATTGCAAGGCAGAAGTCAGAGATGGTGTAACCGTAACACACGCAGACACATGGACACTCACACACACACACATCATCTATTCCTATCTGGATTAACTGGATTGTGTAAGTATTTATGCACCACAGAGGAGTTTTCAGGATGTAACTGGTCAATGGGCTAAGACGTTTACCCAATGATGAAAATAAATGCCACTATGTTTTTGTTTTTTCCTCTTAATAGATGCCAATGTGATGACATCACCACTGGCCTTTGAAGCCATCACTATTTATAAGACCAATAATAATAATATAACCAATAGACATTTATTGTTTTAGGGCACAGAAAAAATTCGGTGGCATTTAATTGGAAAACAGCCCAATAACTGAAACAGCACGAACTCTGAAACGCACTGCACTACAAACCAATAGACAAAGAAAATGACCATCCTATTTAAAAACAAAAAATCACTGTGGCCGTAATAGAGAATTAATACTGTAAAAATGAATATTAAGTGGAAGAAAGATTGGTTGGAGAAAAAGGCAGCATCCCACAAGACAAAGATGTTTCAGCTCCAGTTTAATAAAAATTTAAACAAATCTTGGTGGTGTCTTTGTTTTTCAACATCAGATACAATTAGATATTTTTATAGTTCAGAACGATTGCCAACATAAAGCACCAATCCAGAACCATCTGATAATTCTTGTAGATGTCATAAATAAATGTCAAACCTAAGGCTTAGTGACAGAATTTGCCAGCTTAGATCCTTAAGTGGGAGCTCAGGCAGTCGATTTTACTTGTGGTCCGTCGAGCTGAAGCAGTGATGATGTTGAATGTAGCCTGCAGAGAGGTGCAGACAAGCACACAGGCGTCCTGAGGCCAGATAATTCAAAGGTGAAGTCTGTGAATATGCACAAAAGCAGAATTATGCATGAACTCTGTCATACTTATTCACTCCTGTTTACTACTTGCTGTCATATTTGTCTCAGGTCAGCATGAAATATTGTGAAGGGAACCACTTGTATTTCCTGTTCACACCAATAACTGATGTCCTCGAATCCCAATTTGAAAATATTTGGTGAAAATGCTGGACTTCTTCAGTCCTTAATCTAGCATTGGCAACTACAGCGTCATTATGCAGTAGCATTACACATCCATAACTGACACTCTGTGTTGTAAGCCTCTTAGCTTGTTCACACACATCTGAACTATATTATCTCATTCATTTTATTTTCAAATTCACTAAAATTTGGGTGCACGCACATATTGCATTTTGTCAGACCTACTCTCATGAGAATAAAGTCACAGAGTACAAAGTCGGATGTTAATGCGCTCATCTGTTACCGCTATGTGGAGCGACAGCATGATGTGCCGGGAAGATTAAGGCTCTAAATAAGATGTCGCCCAGAGCCCAAATTTCTTCTTTGATGTTGTCTTTCTCTTTGCCACATTCACTTTTGCACATAAGAGGTGCCACGAATGTGTAGCAAATAGAAAAATGAGAGATGTTAAGACTGAGCGTGCGTTCTCAAATCTACAAGGCCAACCAGTCACCGGGAGAAGTTGGTTTCCAAAAGTTACACAGAGGGTCTTGTAGATAGCAAAAATCATCTGACATCGAACTTTTAGAATCATTATCAAGTGTAAAAGTAAAAGTGCCCATTAGGCAGAGGGGCTCATTTCTAACTTCTACATTTCTAAGTTGCTTGATCTTTGACAACAGATAGCCATTTTTCAGTTTATTATGTCTGTCTTAATAATCTTAATAACCAAAACTCAGTTAGCGAAAGCTTTAAAATCAGTCTAGTATCAGTGCAGATATACTGAATACCTCAAAACTGTTCTAAACACAGCATCCGAAAACCTTAGTTTCCACCATTGATGCAGACACACTTGTACACACTTCCTTTTCTTGCTCAAGTATTGACTATGGATCTTGTATGTATGTATAAAGATTTGCCTTGGCTGTGAAGAAATGAAACTTTGTGTGCAGTTGAAAAGTATCCCTTCACTAATTACCAGCATGAGTCACAGTCTCCAAGAAGAACGCGTATACATATCTTCCTGTAAATCAGATGAAAAATTTTTTGCTTGTACGTCTCCACGTTTGCTTTTCCATTGAAGTGTATTAATGGGTTTCAAGAGGTGTGTGTGTGTGTGTGTGTGTGTGTGTGTGTGTGTGTGTGTGTGTGTGTGTGTGTGTGTGTGTGTGTGTGTGTGTGTGTGTGTGTGTGTTCAGACTTTTGAGGACAAAGTGTGCGAGTTTCAGGCTCGTCTCCGCGCCGAAGAAGTCAGCCGGCGGCTGCTGCTCCAGCGGCTGCAGCAGCGCGTTCCCGAGAAGACCGGTGGAGGCGGAGCTGCTCACACCTCGGCCCCGCCCAACGGTGAGCTCGCGGCCATGTTGTGAAAAAAAAAAAAAAAAGGACAAAAGAGGCTGCAGTGGAAGTGAAAGCTCAACCTCTGGTGCTATAGGCCTCAGATGAAGAGATTAGCAGGGAGAGCTTTGAAATCAAGAGTTTTAATTAAAAGCAGATGTTAGAGATGTTGGAAAAATCAGGTAAGAGCGATAACATGGAGTCAAGGAGCTGAATTAAAATTATTTACCTGCCCACACACACACAGACACAGACTCACACAGAGAGAGGAAAACCCATTTTAGCCTGAAAAGATAGGGATTGAAGCATAAAATGAGCAAGTTACTGATGTGGAAAGTGTGCAAGAAAAGGAGCATGGCTGAGTAGGAGGCAATCTGAATTAGGGATTAATTGAATCAGATTTTAATCCTGCTTTTTGTTGTGTATGTTTTGTGCTTGAATTTTAAAGGCAGGCGCGACATATCCTGTGTTCTTGTGCCTGTTCCACGAGGGTCAAGTGAGGCAAAATGAAAGTAAACAATCAGAGTTCTGATGATCAACAAGAGGAAGGAAACTATCTGCCTCAGTAACTGCCTCACTTCCTTTTTTCATGTTTGAAGCAGAGTAAATGGAAGGAGATAACATTTGAGTCGGGCACCCAAAATCATTAAGGCCTCTAACCATAACGTAATTACAGCGAGGCATTATGTTTATGTTCCTGAAAGGGAGAAAGAGGGGGGAAAGCGTGAGGAGAAAGAGTAGAGGAGACAGAATGTCAGCACATAAAGAGTTTTAACTTAAAAAGTGAGAGTCGTGAGGGGGAGGCGGGGGCGCACCGGAGAAAGTTACCGAGGTGGAAAGGGCTGTAAGAGAGAAAGCATGAAACGGAGGAGGCAGGCAGCAAAAGGGATTAATCGAGACGGATTTTAATCCCGCTGGTGATATTAGGGTGAGCTATACTTGGGGGGGTGCCGGGTGTGGGAGCAGAGAGAGAGAGAGAGAGAGAGGGTGTGTGTGTGTGTGTGTGTGTGTGTGTGTGTGTGTGTGTGTGTGTGTGTGTGTGTGTGTGTGTGTGTTGGGGGGGGGATTACATCTGTAAATCATTTTAATGATGCCTCTCCTCTGTATTAGGGGCAGCCAGGAGGCAAAATAAACAGTCTGTAATTAAAGCAGGGGAGCGGGGAAATAGAGGTGGCAAGAGAGCCGTAGCAAGGGAAAGTCATTTGGTAAAGTAAAGGATTGGAGCAGGAGACCTTTGGAGAACAATGGTTATTGCTCTCATTATATGGTGCCGCTGTTAAGAAATGAGACCTGACAAAGTCTGTGAAACCACCGAGGAGGAAGGTGATGAAGCTGGAGGCGGCTGCGGCGGTGACGTCGGTCAGCATTGTGATGATGATGGTGGGGGTATTAATATAATGTACCATCCTCCTTTGTGGGTGTTGATGGTGATGAAGATCCAAGTTCAATGCTGATTATGATTACAGTAATGGAGGTGATGATAAATGTGATGAGTGTCATTGTTGCCAGTGCTGTCAGCTCTGCTAATTAGTCACATATTATATTCCATAGCAGCTTAACATATGCAGGGGTCACGGGAGGGCCTGAACCTTTCCCAGCATGCCTTAGGTGAGAAAAAAGAAGTATATCACATACACTCACATTAACAGAATTCTCAGTTCACATGAGCAACATGTCTCTGGCCCTGAAGATAGTTTGAGCCCCATGTCACTCCTGCTCTGTTAATTATTGTAAGCTTATTGTAATAAGCTAAATATAAAGTAACTTTCAGCTATTCCACATTATTGCATGGCTGTGAAGTCATGAAGGCATGCTCGCTCTTTGGGTTTAGTACAAACTGAGCAGTAATCTTAGCAGTTTTTTTTTTCATATGCACAAAAATTGGGAGAAAACAAAACAGGAATCCTGCCGCAACTTATATGCTGAAAATTTATGGTAGACATAATTTTATATAGCACAAAAACTGAAATTGTTATTACTAATGTGTCTTGTTCAATTGTTAGCACTATAAAATGTCAGTATCAACAATCATGAAACAATAAACTATTATTCATTATGACAGTGATGAAAACATTTCCCATGATGCCTAATGGCCAAAGGCAGGTGAACCCTACCTAAAGACTAGGTTTGGTTGTACGGGTGATTGGTTAAGTTACGTTGATGTCGATGCCTGTGGTGCGGGTACCTGTCAGGATGACAATGGAATAATTTAATTTTCTGAAATTGTACGTCAGTCCCTGCATGTGAAGGCTGTTTTTTCCCTCGCAGGTTGATGGTGGATCAGCGAGTGCTGCTATCATTACCACAGTGCACAATGATAATGAAAGAAATGAACAGTTGCATTTGCTGTCATCAATCATCGAACAGGGCCAGAGGGATTGTCCATGTGCCGTTCCTTTCTGACCTCTGCCGTGCACTCCCATCAATCCATAATTCATGTGATGTTTCGTGGCTGCTGGATGGTGATACTGAGATGCTATCTGCTGTGCAAAGATGGGTATTTGTTTTTGTTGGAGAGCTGCATATAAATGAGTGCAGGCAGGAAGGCAAATCATATAGGCTTTATCTAAGGTGCAACTGATGCCGGCTCGGCAGTGAACGACACGAGAGACGAACAGAGCTGATCCATGCGGTGTTTTGCTGCATGTACCCACGTGTGTGTGTGATTCCAGATATGTGTTTACTGGTGTGGAGGGGGGATTGTGTGAGAAAATAGGGTGGTTGAGAAGAGGGGAGCTGATTAAAGTGTATGAGTGTCTTTCTGTGTCCCATGACTCTAAGCTTGTCTGTGTGCGATTACTCTCTGACCTGTCGCCTCAGGCTCCGTGTCTACATAGACCCTCCCGTTTGCTCCAGACTTATACAAATATATACACTCTTCTAAATCCAGTGCATAAATCCAGCCAAGGGGCCACAGGGCAAGCAGAAGAAACATCTCAGAGACCCAGAATCTCTCTTTAGCTCCCTACTTTTACTCTGTGATCTCTCCTTCCCTCCTTATTTTTCCCCTCTTTGCCCCACTCCCTCTCTCCTAAATCCTCATCTCCATATTCATAGACAGAGGGCCTCTTTAAGATGGCTGCTATCTTAAATGGGCCGGCAGCACCTCTTGTTTGTGGCTCTCCAAATGGAGAAAAGCCATTTCCTCTTCCCGTCAAGCATGGAGGTACACTTGTGTGTGCCTGCATGTGCTGGTGCATGCCTGTCCGTGCTGTACACCAGTGTTTTGATAGAGAATTGCGCTGTCAGGCAGGCTGACTGTCTGAAGCTAAACTTCGCTTTCACTTTCTCAATCACATTTCTCATAAACCCCTTAAATGGCAACAGTGCTGGAAAAAGTGACAAAATGCCGAAATGCAACATCAAAGGGAGAATCAAGAAAGCATCAAAAAGCAGGAGAAGGTTGGAGACTTTGAAGATGTTTGCAGCTTTTCTCAGTTTATATTTGAATGTTGGAATTAATAAGAAACGGTGGGTTTAATTTTTTCAGTATGAAACCTCATATTTTATTCTGCTCTGCAGTGGATGATTGATTGTATTTTATTCCATGATGGATTGTCTGCTCAGACTGAATGATATTTTCTGAATTGTGTTCTGGGCTGCATGGACCTGAAAAGAGTGAATGGCATTTCGTTTGAAAAGAATCTGGAAAATATGATAAATGAGCAGCAACACACATAGGTGACCTTCAAAGTCTGCTGTAAAGTATGTGACTTTCGCACTGCAATTATTTGTGCAAGTGTGGCTCAAAAATAGCTGGAACAACATAAACAATATACATGCATTTCATTGAGCACAATATGCATAATTAAACACATTGTTCACAATTGCATTAATGGAATAAATCCGGCTCATGTAATACTGCCATCGCATCACGTTCCATCTTTCAGTGTGACGCAACTCTGTCGCATTTTCTAATTTAAAATGAATGAACGTACAAACACTATGACTAGAGTGATTCAGCGCCGTTTTAGTGCCTGAGGGATGAAGAGAAGAAAGGGTGAAGGTGAGTAGAACAAGGAGGCAAAACTAAAAATGGCATTGTGTGACTTGAGGAGTGATGAGAAGAGTTTTCTTTGCCTGGTCTCACCTCCCCCTCCAACACTTCATTTTGTTCTCCTCTTTGCTGTATACATGATGCAACTGAGGGCAATGGCTGCTTTGCTTAGAGCTTCATTGAATCATCAGCAGAAGAAAAATGTACGCAGTGATGGAGGAGATGAATAAGAGTACCTTTCTCTCCTTCCTTCTGTATGTGTTCGCTTCCCTTTCTCTTCCTGTCTCTACCTCTGCCGTTGTGTGGATTGAGTCCACCTCTGTATAGGATCAAAGGCGTGATTTTGAGTTACTGGTCTGTCACATGCTGGCATCATGTTGGCCACCCCAGAAGCACTTGCATGCCTGGCTCAGTCAGGCTTTACTGAGTCAAATGTTCTTTGCTTTTGTCTCTGAAATCCAAAATCCTACAGAGCTTTAAGTTGGCCAGAGAAATTGGAGCCACCATAAATTTTGGAGAGTGTGCTCCACTGCACAGGCATACCTACGGTTAAATGATAGATGGGCCCTAATGATTAACCTGATTTTTCTCTGTCTCCTAAAAATAATGTTCTTTGGCAACTTGTATTTGCATGTAGTAGGCAACTCAAACCACTTGGTTAAGGTTAGAAGATATAATATCTCAAATACAAAGACCAAAAAAGTGGCCTTAATTTACAAGGAGGTTGGTTTTAATTTAGTGGCTGATCGGTGTATGCAGTATGTGAATGTATTTCTCAGAAGGCAAGTTTTCATGATTGAAAGGCCTAAAAAGCGTGGCCTCGTCAATTAAACCGAAATTAAAACTGAAAGATTTCTCTTCAGTCTGTCAACACACATTGTATGGAATCAAAGCTTTAGGTAGGTCAAGACGGACTAATGAAGGTGTTATCCGTCGGCAGTTGGAGTTCTAACATCTGTCTGTACTACAGCGCATGCTTGCGTGAGGGAGTGATTGGCACATGGAATGGGATAATGGCTTGCATGCCAATCTGCGGGAGTTTCTGCGCAGTGTGTCAGGATTTGATTGCAATCATTGTAGAAAATGGTTAGGAATCGGTTGCTGGACCATGGCGTGACTTTAGTCTGCAGTCTTTGACACCATCCACTCGCTTGCGGGCCTTAAAGTAACTTTCACTTTTGTGCCTCTTACCATTCCTATAAAACTAGTCATCTGTCATTTAGACATATTCAGTGATGCTTCACCGCCCTCATATGACTAGAATGAACACATACGAGGATCTGTGAGAACATGCCTCGATGACCCAAAACAGAAACACACACACAAACACCACATTTTACATTTATCCTCATTTTCTCCTCCCGCTACCTCCACCTACTCTCCCTCTCCTCTCACTTATCCTTTTTTTCTTAGTGTTCTCTGTGGGCTGATTTCCTACTCCCTTCATCCTTCTCCTTGCTTTCTCCCCATTCTTTTCATTTTTAAATCTTCCCTTGGTTATTTCCCCTGCCTTGTTCCTCCTTCTTCCCAATCCCTCCATGCAAGCCTCCTGTCTTTTCTCCTTCCACCTGCTCTCATTTCTCTTGCTGGCTCATTTTCTCCTTCTCCCCTTGTCTCCTAGTGTATCGCTGCGGACTCTTGTAGTCAATTATCCCGTCTGTTAATGAGCAGATAAATCTAATTGCTCTCTCCTTCAGTGCCTCACGGCATCTCTCTTCTCTGGCGCTCGAAGCCCGCAGGACACACATCATTCTTCCCACACATCATTTCTCAACTCTACCTCCATGTAATGGCACTACTCCTCTTTTTCATTCTCCTGCGGTTTCCACCAGGATTTGAATCGGACTTTCTCTTGGTAACTACCTATGTCTTTCATGTCATGTCTATTTATTTCTTTCCCCTGCCATGACTCTTTTTTCACCTCACTTTTTATACGTTTGCCTCGGGTGACTGTTCACCTTCGCCTCAACTTCACCTCTGCTAATTTCATCGCTCCTCTTCTGCTCTCTACTTCAGTGTGATCAGTGGTTGAAGTGGGATGATGGGCTCTGAAAGGCTGGTGGTCATAGGGATCGATTGCGGCCGAAGCCATGGTTGGTTTATCTTCTCCACTCATGGTGCCAGATCTCTCGCTGAAAATCTTTCCACTATTGACAGATTTTTATAGTCTTAACCACTACAGTCACAGACTGAAGCACAGACTAATTAGTGAACCACCTCTGTAAGGCCAGTGTTTTAGCAACAATTGTCACACAAAAGATAGAAATTAGAGAAGGGATGTTAATCCTAGTTAAATAAGGTTTGTATTTTAACTATAAACTAATATTATCTAACTAGAGGACTAGGAAAGCTACTTGGTCTTAATTGTGAAAACACTAGTTAGTTATTTCAAGTACAAAAGCTCTCATCCCAACTTGTCTGTTATCAACATTTTGTCACGGCCCTTCGCAGCCACAGGAGGCCACCTTCCCTGACACACCACAGGCCCTTAAGCATTTTGGTCCAAAGCACAAAGTAGGTAGTGTTCCCTTCCAGAGGCACAAGGTCTACTATACTTTGGTTAAGTTTAGGTGCAAAAACTATTTTGTTGGGTTTTAGGAATGTTTGCACTAGTGACACTTAGTTTCAAATGGCAACTACATTAAATCCTTGTGCCAAAAGGGTGCCAAAGGTTCTACCTTTAGCATCTGGATGTGCCTCGAGGGGCCACGACTAATAACTGACAAGCTCAGCTTTTGAGCAGGCTGGAAAATGAAAATGGAAAAAGTTCTGCATAATGACTTTAAATTAAAAATAATATAGCTGAAGAAGGCCATTAAGATATTATTTGATCAATCTACAAAAAAATGACTGCAATATTCATCATTTTAATTAGTTTTCTTCCTTTTTTTCTAGCATTATATTTAACTGAGTATTTTTAGGTTTTGGAATGTTGGTCGGACAAATTAAACAATAATGTCACCTTAGGCGTGGTAAATTCTAATGGCCATTTGTCATTTGACTAAGAAAGTAGACAATTTATTGAGAAGTGCAGTGAGCAGGGCATCTCCCCTCTACAGTCACAACAGGGTGTAAACTGATGTGTCAACACTCCATAATGTATATGAAATGTTGGCAGAGAAGGCGTTTTATTGACATAATTGATGTCGCTGGATTGCAGGGTGAGTGTAATATTAAACATTACACATTAATAACAAACAGAATAGAGATAGCCCTGAATCAGCTTACTGTGCAATGAATTATCAGTTACTGTCACACTGGACACAGGCTTGGCCAGGCAAACTTGTTCATACTGAAGGATGCTCATACCATGATTCAAGCTTGGTACCTCCACCCAAACAGGATGGATGGGTTATCAGCTTACACTGGATGATTTTATATACAGTGCAGCTTGGCAAGCAAGTAGAGTCAGTATAACAGTATTCATTTATCAGTGTTCGGTCTTGTCAATACAACTAATACCAAGATCTATAACAAGTATATTTTTGTTTAGTCATCATCAGCAAAGAAATTGTTTTACACTCAAGTTCAACTTGCACGAATATACACACTGCTGCAGTGCCAATGATGGCTGTTGCCAACTCTTTTACTCTAGATATAAGTGGTGATCCAAAAAGATGCCACTGGCAAATGTCAAGCACATAATACACATTCATGTGTAAGCCCCTGCTGAAACTGTATCAAATACAGGAGGAAATCTCCTAGCTTCTGTTTTTGCAGGCACATAAAATAAATGACAATGACAGCCAGGCTTCAGAAACCCTCAAATGCTGTGGTTTCCTAAATATAGCCGCAAGGACTTCCTGCAATGCTGACGAGGGAAGCAACTAGGGGGGAAACGTGTCAAAAATCCCCTCCAGACATTCACAATTTGGGAAATTCTAAACTCTAATTGCATTGCATATGAAAGTAAAGCCAGGGTAAACCAAGTATAACTTATATACTGGTTCCACATTCATCACGAGGTGTTATGCAAATGGCTGCAATAATTTTTAAGTGTAATGTGCCATAACCACACTCTTAGAACAGAGTTAGCAAGTTACACACTTTTTTTGTGATGAAAGCGATTCTAAAGTGATGGAAGAAATGTAAGCCTGGTAGACCTGTGAGGGGTTCAGAAAGGCAAAAACGCACATGCATTGGCGCCATGGCATGGTACAGCGTGGCACAACATAAGTAGAAATGATATTTCACACAATTCATACTTATGCATGCACCAACATCAAAGCGGCCAATCTGCAGCCAAAAGCAGATGGATAAAAATAGGCACATTCACGGAGGGACATGGAAAGATAAAGCAGCCCTCAGCGCACGAAACCACTGAAATACAGAAAATCATACAGCAACATGGACCTGCTATGCATGTACACAATGTGGATGTTGGGAATTATGAAAAGCATGAAGGAACATCACAAACACAAACATACGCATGTACACACACAGCAAGACCAGAGGGAATACAAACAAGAATGCGTTGAGCCATCATGTAGTGTCTTCAAGCTGTGAGATACATTTATGTACAGATGAGGAGCGCACTTAATTTAAGTGTAAATGAAATGATGTATCAAAGCATATCCAAAGAGCTTTTATCTGTACAAGTCTTTATGTGTCAGAGCTGGTGTGAAAGCAATGCGAGCGCTGCACATGCCTGCCAGCGGGTCAGGTTTAGTTCATTTCCTTCTCATCTTCCTCAAGCTCATTGTCCCCTGCTGAGTCATTTAGTGTCCCCTGAGAAAACCTATGTCTCCGGTAGTTCTAAGTGTCGAGCTGGGTGATGAACACAAGGCCAGTGCACACCTTTGCACACCTGCGTGCATTCAAGCACGCACACACACGGACATGCAGAGTCTCTTGGTTGGAGACTGACAGCAGTGCCCTGTGGAAATTGAGAAGAGGGAACTGAGTACTGATAAAAGAAATAGTTGAAGCATAATTTGGAGCTGCATCCATTTAGCAACACTGGTGTCATCACACCTTGCTCCCATCAGGAGTGTGTGTTTGCTTTTTAGAGTGGGTGGTCATGATGGTGGAGCTGCCATTCCAGTTTTTCAGGCTGATTTGCCACCTGCTGTCATATTAATGGCCAAATTAGAAAGCCTGCTGTTTCATCAAAGGCCTGGAAGTATGACATTTGTTCTGTAGGCAAGAAAAATTACATACAACAATCCGAGCCGATAGGGTCGCTTTCAGTGCATGATTGAAACATTAAAATCTTAAGCGATAATTCTTTTTTTTTATCATGTGAAATATGAACTCGTCTTTGGCCTGAGGGTAAGTTGCTTAAAGTTGCTCTGCATAGTTTGTGTTAGAGTGAAGAAAATATGAATTTTTTTGTCTCTGAGACTCTAAAATGAAATGGAATTGGAATAAACAAAAACAAGTAAAAAAATACAAATAATAGATCATCATCCGACTTTTGATTTTAATTTACCCCTTAGAGGATAAAAAACCTTGGTTAAAATTTCAAACCGATGACCTGAAATGTATCTGACACAGCCACATTAGTGACTGCTGTGATTCTCATCACTTCCTCACAGAGACAGGCACCTTTCATTTGTGCTCTTCTATTGGGAAGCCGTCAGATGTGATTGATTCCATTGGAAGATACACCTTGATAATATTGATCACTTTCTCTGCCTTGGGCAACATTCCCTCCACTAAAAGTGAGATGAAATCTGCCTCAAGCCAATTTTATCTCAGCCAAGTCCTTGTTTGTCTTGTGAAGAACAAGAAAAAGCACACTTGACAGGTCCTAGGAGAAATGTGTAGATTTTAATATTGATAACTTTTGTAGTATTTTCACTTTTGATTTCAGGTGCTATTTCCCTGTGCTGAAGACATTTTCACTTTCCAGATTGTCCACTGAGTCCTTTCTGCTGCTCCTAACATGCTATTAAAGGTGAGAATGATGGAACGTATTCATTATGCATAGGTTCAGGGTGCTGCTGGACATTAATGCAAATGTGAATTATAAATAGAAACCATTGGCAAAAAGATGACGTATAGTTCTCATATGTCTCAGGTGTGCTCTCAGCGAGAGGTGCAGTGAGTTAACTGAATTTCATATATCATTATTCTATACGATGACTTTGATTTAAAATCTCTATTGTTGCAGCTGATCCGATCCGGCAGCAAATTGCTTTCATTTTTATGAAATCATGAAAATGGCTGATTCGTTAGTACCAAAAAGTACTGTAGTTCCTGCACAATAAATGAAATTCATCTGGAGGGGGACTGTAAGGCCATAGAGGTGAACTGGAACAACCTCCGCATTCATATGGATGTGCCCGTTCACTGACCTTGACACGCTAATGTTTGAAGCATGTTGTGAAAACACTTCAAAGCATGCACAATCATTTCACTCGCTGTTCTCTAAATTACTGTACATGCAGTTGACCACCAGCAGCTGATGAATCAGAGCAGAGATGAACAACTGTGTCTTTTAACATTTTTTTTTTTTTTTTTTTTTTAA
>KV751362.1:363500-382099 GCA_001698575.1 Mola mola
CATGACTCAGAACTGAGTAAAGCGATGTGAAATTAATAGCTTTTTCTCAACGCTTTTATGGAAAATTGAAGTGAAAAGACCAATTTGTCATGGGAACAAAACCTGTCACGTGAAAAATGTTCTGTAACAAATTTTTAAAAGTTGCCAGAGAAGTTCATACTCTGACTTACTTTTCTTGCCAACCCCCTGGTCTCTGCATGACGTGTTTGAGTACTGGATTGCTGTTTTTGAAAAAAAAAAAAAAAAAAAAAATAGGTAGATATGGGGCTCTCCCCTAGCTATTTGGCCCTCAGGGAAGCAGCTCTGCCTGTGTTTACCAGCCCTGGAGCCCCTAAACATGCAAAAATAAAGCTTTTCCTCTTCATTTTGGGCAAATTTCCATGATTTACAATCAAGCATTTTAAAAATGCTCTTTTGTGTGGTTAGGGTAGCTTGATGCCTGCTCAGTCAGGCATTTGGGCATGGAAGTAAAGTTAAGAATGTCCCTTTATGTTGTCTTTCACAAATTATATGATACTTAAATAGTAATAAAATGGTAATCTGAGTGAGTTTATAAGTGTCTTAGTGGAAGGAGAAGAAGAAGGAATTACATTCATGGGCATTACACAAAGCACACACAGAACACACTGTTTTGTTTAGCTGTCTAACAACTAAGCTACACCTACAATGTAGACGGACTATTAAGAGCAAAAGAATGAATCTCAGAGAGTAACTTCATAAAAATAATGTTGGGGATGGGAAGTAATCAATAGTCCAGCTATCCCATCAGTGTCAGCCGAGTAAAAGTGTTTGTGCACACGTCGGTTTTGATAGCGTCAGGGAGGGTTTATCTTTGTTAATTTGTGTCAGGCTATTTAGATTCCCAGTACAGAAGAAGGGAGACAGAGAGCCAGACGGGAGATGAACAGGAGAACTGAGCGAAAGGGACAGAAAACAAATGGAGTGGAGGTAAAAACAAGACTGGTGGCGGAGTGAGCGAGAGAAAGAGAGAGATTAGATGGGAGGGGGTAGAACAAGTGAGAAAATTGGATGAGCCAAGTGTCAGAAGGTGAAGAAGTCAAAATCAGCCTTTAATCCCTGAGATGGCTGGAGGGCTCTCCACAAATCACACACGCTTACCAAGCACACAACCATGTATATCATGTGTTGAGGAGCACCAAAATAACCATTCAGTCAACATTTTAAACAACTTTTCTCACAGTTGCACACCTATTGACTTTATAAACGAGGATCTAGAAATACATTTTCACTACTTTAGTAGCTTCAGTGTTTTTGTTATGAATTTAACCCTAACCCTATTTTTATAAATTCTCTCCACAATGATCTAAATACTGTTTCAAAGAATTTTCCGCTCTGCCTGAAAAATCGGATTGAGATAAGCTCGAGGGCGAAACATTAAATCCCTTCGTGTTATTTTAACATGTTTAATTAGAAGCAGGTCTTTAAGTCTGAGTTGTGTCAGTGTCTTTCTGCATATATAGTCTCTACATGCCTTGATGTATTCCAGGGTGCTTGTCTTGACTTTACTGCCGCACCAAGACAAGGACATTAGTTATTTGGGAGCAAATTAGTCAATTCACAAGCCATTTGGGGCTGATTTCTTCCAGCCCAGTAACTAGATACTACTGTCTGCAGCACTTCCCCTAGCATTAGCCTCCGCATTCGTTTCTCCATTACTTTTAGCATTAGCTCAGCTGTAGGCACTGTGCCGCCCGGTTAATTAAGTCTGTTTTGGGAACTAAGCATTTCAGATCACGTTAGTGCGCTAAACGAAGCAGGTCAATTCTGTCTTGCCTTGTTGCCTTCCTCATCACACGCCTGTTTCTCCTCACAGGCTTCTTTGTCTCCTCGCCTTCCCTGCTCACATTTCCTCCTTGGGTCACCGGCCAACCGTAACAACATGGAGAACCATCCAAGCTCGTGTGCGGTTTGTGTGTGGCGTGTCTATCTGTGTCAGAGCCTGTGGCTGAGATTTAGCCCCTCGCAAGCGGTTTCTTATGCTCAAGTTCAAGCTGAGGTTAAACTAAGGGTGAGACCTGTATCAGCGAGAGGTTAATAAGCAGGTCACGGCCTGGGAGCTGATGCCATGTTGACGTCTGTACAGGACACATGCTGTGTTTGCCTCCTTTATCCTTCTGCCCCCATCTGTGTGTGAGATAATGGAGTAAATAACATGTGGTTCGGCTGGTGGCTCAATTGTTAGTGGAGCAAAGGATGTGCAGTGGATGAATGGAGGGATGGAAATTAGGAGAGTGGGAGTGGATACGATGGACACAATAACGCGGATCCTCGGATGGGAACAATGAGTTTAGGACAGCTATATAACAGAAGAGAGAGATGGGTGGTAGCGCCTGCAGCGATGAGAAAAGAAGGTGAATAAGGAATCAAACAAGTTGATTTGCATTTTATAATAACTCCTTGTAGAGCAGAAACAGCCAAAACAGAAGTTCCAGAATAAGATTAGTACTTTTTGACTGTTTCTTTTAATGGTGACGACAGTGTAGAAAGTGTAGGTTTACATCATCAAAAGCTTTGCAACCAGGATGACAAATGCTCTCTACAGGTGTACATGAGAGATGTTGTTGGTTAACATAATTGGTCAGAGATGTGTGGAGTCCTGTCTGATGCTGGCTGCGTGTCATTTGTGCCTCAGGCAAAACTCTTGTTACAGTTTGGTTCTCGTTACATTTCCGTTTTCTGTTGAAGCCGTGTTATATATTGAGGTTTGCATGGGGAGTGGAAGTGAAGATGGCTGTAAGTGAACATTTCAGAACTGAAGAATTCAGACCGATTCTGTCACTACAACTTTTCACATGGACATTTGCAGTACTTTTTATTGAATACCTTTTAGACTGCCTTACAGTATATACTACGACACCCCTCCCGATTCCTGCTTTTGAAACCTGTTATATTTTAATACATACATGCAACAGCTATAGTTAGAGTCGTTATCTCTGTATGCAATACTGGCAAAGCATTATAATTAACATTGTGTGACTGTGGACTTTGTGTACAGGATTAGTAAAGTGATTGATTATTGTGTGTTAAACTGCTCAACAGTATATGTAGTAACAGTAGTAATTACTTAGCGATATTATTTATTTTTCATATTTTAGTATATTGAACTAAAAGTATCAATAATGTTTTTTACATAATTTAAAATTGCGAATGCTCCCGTAACTCTAGTTATACAATATTTTATGTAATTTTACGTGGGTTCATGATTAGACTACATAGATATTTTCATCCTAAACTCCTGCACTGCTTGTCTTCATTGGAATACATCAGCTATAATCATATTTACAGTAAGAAGCTTGTTTAATTTTTTTGCCCATGAAGAATTAGCTAAGCAAACATTAGCTAGTTCATGATTAGACTACATAGATATTTTCATCCTAAACTCCTGCACTGCTTGTCTTCATTGGAATACATCAGCTATAATCATATTTACAGTAAGAAGCTTGTTTAATTTTTTTGCCTATGAAGTATTAGCTAAGCAAACATGGTCATTCTTGCACGTGTACTAGCATAATGTTTATTTTATAATATGTGACGATCTTTTTAATCTAACTTGAGTAGCATAAAGGCATGCGTTTTGCATACTTATGTAAGAATTTTGTTAAAGGGCCATAAAAGCTTCTTTAGCGTAACTGAACAGAGGAGGGGAATGGAGAGAGAGAGAAAGTATAGAGACAGAGATGAAGAAAGACGGGACAGAAACACTTCTAATGAAGATGAACAACAGAGACAATCTGTCCCCTGAAGAGGAGCAAGGGCTGATAGATGGTGGCGATAAAGGATAAGACGAGTGTTTAAGTTTCGCGACCGTCATCATCTGGCCAGCCCATAATAGTCCGACCGTGTCGGCCACTCTGTGACATCACTGCTCCTCGGCTTTCCTCGGCTTGCGGGGTGGTGCTGGCCATCGGTGTCTCTGGAGGAACTAGCGTTCCTCCAGCTGTTGCCAGGCGGCAGTCTCCATGGATATGTATATGGTTGCGGGGGGGGACAGAATGGAAAGGGGTCTAAGGTACGAATCTGCACATGTGCTCCTCCATTAAAAACCTTTTTTTTTTTTCAGGTTGTGATATTAATGTCATAAAATATGATGGCGGCAAAGATCATAATGGAAGATGTGGGCTATTTCCACTGGTGTAATTTGAGCCGAGTACCTCTGAAGCTTGTTTGGACAGACCGCTCTATCTTTATGTTGTAGTATCCTGTGTGCGTTTGTCTGTACAGAAACAGGTCAACTGTAAGTAAGGCCCTGGTTCATTGTCTCCATTGACATACTTACCTGTAGCTGAGACAGTAGAAAACACATATTCGCTGCTTTTCTCTATATGCTTTCATTGTGCTCCCCCGTCCCTGCTTCACTTCACCTCCTCCATCTCTCCACCTCCCAGTTTTCCCACTGTCTCTCGTAATCACATGTGAATAATACGTATTGTCACCAGTAAGCAAAGTGCTCCAGGAGGTGCATTTACAATGAAAGACGCCCACTTACAGTGAATAGCTAACAAAGCCATCTAGCCATGGGACCTATTGTGCTTGGAGGTTTTTGGGCACTTTGTGTAGGTTTGGGCAGTGTGGTTGTTACAACCCCGTGCGGGAATGATTAAAGATTTTGCTGGTATACATTGGTGGTGTAAAGTTTGAAAACGCTGTAAAAATGGTTATACAACAACATACAGGGACTCAGCAGCGGTTTTATTCTTCTCACGCGTTCGTAACAAGCCCAAATCCATGACGACTACCAGGAAGAATATATTCACGCCGCCCACACAGCAGTTTTTTATTAATCAATAATAAAGACTGAAGAGGCAAATAAAAAAAGTATCTAAGTTGAAATAATAAGCATCAATAATCTCTTCCTATTTTTCCTACATAAATCACATTTATTCAAATTCATTTCATTCCAAATCATGCTCCATCCGTGCTCTGCCCCTGCTCTCATATATGCAACTAGATATTAGGCACACATTTCATGTCACTGTGACTGATTTGGCTTTTTTTCTTTAATTTCTAGCTGAATAAAAAGAAGATTCGGGGTTACTGCTGCTTTAATGATTACACCAAAGCACGAGTATTACATCTGAGCCTGATCAATCACTGTTATCTGCTCGGCTTAGTCTGACGGATCCTGATAGAAATGTGTCTGAAGCAATAAGTTTAGCCACCAGATGAATTCTAAACAGTAGCCTCACTCATTAATGACGCTGCCTGTGCAGTCTGAAGGAGCACCTCAGCTCTTTACTCGTCCCTGAGGGCTCATGTTAAAGGTATATGAATTTTATGACATCAACGGGGACCATCATCGATGGTGGATGTGGTCGCGCCTCCGCTACCAGCTGTAATGTGCCTTTTTCCGGCTAAAAGTTGTGTTCTCACATTTGCACTTGTGTTTTCCTCTTTGCCTATAATTTCCAGGAAGGATCTCTTCAGGCATTCTATTTGTGTTGGACAGGGAGTGAGTAGTGAGTATGAAATAAAAAAACAAAAAAGGTAGTCATTTAAATATTGCCAGAAATGTTGAAGTTAAATTGTTATTTTAGAATCTCAGCGGAAGAACGGGAGGTTACGATGCTGTATTTGCACCTGGAGGGATTAGTATCTTTATTCTGTGACTGAGAGTCCCTGGCTAGCCCTGATCTAGTGTGTCTAGTTGCAGCTCTGCCAGTTTTCCTGCCAGCCACTTTAATCAGCTCCTCATTGCTGCATGAATTCCCTATGTAGGCCTGGCCTTCCTCCCCTTGTGCCTGCCAGCCTGTTATTTTCTCTGGCACATCCACAGCACATCAACCTGTAAGTGTCATTTAGCTATCAACATACACAGCTCCCCAGAGCTTTTTTGTTATTAAAAAATGGGATATGTCCCCCACACCACCATGTGTGTGTGTTTTTTGATAGTATCTACAGAGAGACAGCGCTATTACTAAGAGTAACCCCATTTTCCCCTGGAGGAATCAAGAAATCTAGAATTATTTGTATGAATCCCTGTGTATGTGCATGCTTTTTCTCGCGTTCGATGCTCCGAGTATGTATGTGTGTGCGTACGGGTTACGTGTGGGCTGAACGTTGCAAGAGGTGAGAGAAGCACAGACCTGGAAAGGTCTCGGATTCGCTCTTTCTTTTTTTATTAAATCTTTTTTCTCCATGAATATTTCATACTTCGGTCCAGATGAGTGAGGTGATTACCCGCTTATATGCATATATCCCAGGTTATGCGAAAACCTCTGGGTGATAAGTTAGCCTTTTTGTTAGCACTCAACACATATCTGAGTTTTTGCACAACTAAGCCCTGTTTGTACAGTACCAGTTGTCTTATTTATTTATTTTTTTTTGAGTGTAGATTGAAAGGAAAAAGGTATATGTCAGTGAGTCATTAAAAATGACATGTAAAAACTGTCTGTGTGACACAGCTGACTGCCGTAACTGGATTTGCATTTCAACAGCCCTGCAACTGGAGCTAAATGAGCTGTCAGATACTGTATGCGGGCTACTCTGTGTATACACATTAAGTATTTGATCAAAATGATGCCGTCAGAGATGCACATGTTTGTCTGGCTTGCGTGCTTTTGATTGATATTAAGCAAGCTGCGAGTGAACGTATGTGCAAGCACAGCACTTGGGTCATATTTGTAGGGGGCATACTCTAACATGCAGATTTTGGCATTGCAAAAACTGTGCCACATTAATATTTATATATTCAGCTTCATTTTCCCCTTGTTTACACACAGGCGCAAGCATGTAGGTGTGCAAACAATGTATAAACACACACAGAATCCTTTATTTATTTGTGGGGGTTTTTAAGCTAATTAATGTGTGTCCAAGGGAAAACTGTAATTGCCTCCCAAAAGTAAAGGAGGATGACAAAGAGAGAGGACAGAGGCCTTGTGGGAGGGGAAGGAGCTGCAGAAGAGAGAGAGAGAGAGAAAGTGAAGCAGAGTAACGTAATGAGTAACGTTTTGGAAATGTGCTCCAGAGCATGTGTTTCTGATTGTGACAGCGTTGACGATGACTCCAACAGTGCGTTCTTGCTTAGCTAATGGTGTGTTTGTGAGCGAGAGATCCCTCACTGACAGCATCAACACCCTATAATGTCAATGATGGAGCGGTGTGACAATGACGGGCAGAGAGAGACATGGAAAGAGTCTGAAGTTTAAAAACAACATGATTTGAGGTTTAGGAGGATACGGGAAGACAAGACGAGAGGCGGAAAGCACACAGAGACAAAGTTGGACCAAATGAAAGACCGATGAAATAAAGTGATGCAGAGATTGAGAGGCAGGAGGAAGGACAGAGGCATGAATTAGATTTGATGCGAGAACAGATGAAGATGATGAAAAATAGGCAACCTCTGGGGGGTTTTGGAGGCCCAGACAATCAATCATTCTCTTAATCTCAAGTCTTCCCCTATTTTTCCATGAATTTAATGCTGTCTTCCAAACACATACTGTAAATTATTTCTTCCCTTCTGTGTAGTGCCTTTTTACTTCAATTCAGGGGTGAATGTTTGAATATAATAAATATGTTACTTGCTGAGAAGAGAAAAGTACATAATTCCACCATCAGTAGCTCAAAAACAGAAGTGAATTAATTAAACTTCAAAGGTGACTCATCATGTAGAGTACGTGTAGCACCTAGCTTTGGGAATCCACGAGTTTACTGACCATCAACTTAGAATTCCAGAAATATGGTTTCCATAGTGAAACTGCAGGCTTATTTGCCCTACAGTGCTCAGCAATGCACTTCTCAACAAAGAACACACTTATATACACATGTTATAAACATGTTGTTATGAAATGTTAGACGAAATAGTTTTGACACCACATTGCACACTGTGTTGTATAATGACCATTACATTTCTTGTAAACAAGACAAATTTAGCTCCGCCTCTTCTAGTGGAGGCAAGCTACCTCCCACCATTTCAAACCTCTGCACATCCTTGGCTGAGCTCTCAAATAAACCCTCTAAACAGTCTAACCTCCGCAAATTGTCAAGGAAACCGAGAGTTTGACTGGTATCACTACCTGCAGTATAGTTAAAATTGTAGTCTCAAGGCATCGTTGTTCTCAAGCAAGTGGTGGTCAAATGGTTGAACGGCATCTGACACCACAATGGTGTGATGCCAGAACTGTGGGGGATGCGTCACTCAGTGTCTGGCTTCCCAAAACCAGAAATTTCACACCTGCTTTGTGCACTTCGTTGTTCAATGCTGAGCAAACAGGAGAATAAAAGTAAGTATTTTTCTCGAGATCTCATTTAAAAAAAAAAATCCAACTCTTTTAGACCCAACTGATTGCAACACAATGTCTGTGGGCTGGGGGAAGGTCATAATGTTTGCACTGATATCCCCATATTTAAAAAGATAATCGCCTCTCTCTTGATGGCCGGCTTTTTACGTTGACTCTGAGAGTGGCAGTTCCCAGCAGGTATAGCCGTCTGCCTGAGGATATGCTACGTGCACGGGTTGTGCTCCACTCATTACTGAAAGTCACATTTCAGTAGCACATTAATAAGTATAACATAATATAGCTCACTGTCCCATCTTGCTTTCCTCCCCTCTCTCCAACTCAACATCGGATGATGACAAAAGAGTAATATTAGGATACAGCAGTTTAGGAAAATGCAAGTTGATTATATGTTCCACAGTACGGCCTCGCATTGCGATCTGCCTTCTGCCTCAGCGCTCAGAAAGCTTTGTCTCAGCCTGAGAGGTTTTTGTAGGCAAGTAACTGGTTGGCGAAAATCAGAGCGTTGTTTGTTTTCTCTCTTGGACAAATAATGCAGCATATTCACTAAATGACAGTTAGAGAAAAATTGTTGTCCTCCTGCAGCCGTGTCCGGACCCTGTTTATCTCTCCCATCCTGGTTCTACTTACATGGCTCGCTTGTTGCTGTGAGTTTCCATCAGTAGTTGTCCTTCCAGACGGCTGTTGGTTTCAAGGCCATTAGTCACGTTGTCACGGGGTCACTGCAGGTCATGGCAGAGGGCAGCTTGAGCTTGTTTACACTTTGAGCTTTTCTGTTCATGTCTCTGTCCATCTTCGTTATCGGATCCCCTCTTGGCTTCATAGCTGTCTGTCTGTGTCGATGTCTTATTCTCTGCCTTGTGGGTAGGTAAACAGCCTCCACAAAGTCTACGAGCATGATCACACCTTCCTTCATTGAACTTGAATCTTGATTAGCTGGACAATATTGCCAAAACCAGTGAGGCATGTGAAACAATCAATTTAAATCAACACCTTGATTTCTTCTTTGGTCTTCTTTTCACTTTACACTCATTTTCCCTCTTTAACTATGCACTCCCCACTTCCCCTATCAGTTGCACCTCATTTCAAATGCATTCACAGTCGGCATTATGAAATCTGTCTTGTTGTCTCGTTGCTAAAGAACAAGTACAAATCACATTACCAGTGCGTCTCAAAACAAAGAAGCATTTACAAACTACACAAACATACAATAACAAATAAACCTCAGTCCCATTTTCTTGAATCTTGAAAATAAAGTATGTGGGTTTTTTTTTTTGTAAACAGCTTGTCACTGACACGATGGTACAATTGTTTGGATATGCAGTTTTAGCTGGAGAGTAATAAACTTTTGGTGCACGTTGTAATATACAGCAGATGGGCAATGTATGAAATTTTGACTCACAATGAATTTCTGCCTATCTTCGTGCTAACATTTATCAGTTGAACGGCAACTTGATGTGTTTTTGGACAGCAATGCAATTTTGTAATTAGCTATATCAGGCTTTAGCTATGGTGATAAAACTTCAGTTTTTGTTTTTTTCTACACTAAGAAATTGCAAGAATTTGATCAGCCTTATTCTTTTATCAGCACTGTTTATCTCTGGCTTTTCTTTTCCATTGCTGTCACTCCTTGTCTGTTTCAGTTTAAGTTTAACTCAAAACACCTTATTATGATTGAATCCTGCATATCACATTACCCGTGCATCTAAATCTAGATTACAAATAATACAACTAACCCATATCAGGCAGATTCACATATTTTGCTTTGAAGGATTTCTCTTTATTAATCCTTGGTGGATTATTGTTGAGTTTATACCAGTAAGTGAGCTGTTAAAAATTATAATGCCAATTAAACTCAGAAGTATTATTAAAGGCACAGATTGAAAATTTGGAGTTTGCTGTCACTAACATGTCAATAAAAGTTCCAGCTGTTTTCGTGAAGGTGGATTGCATTTTTAGAAGTCAGATACACTCGGATCTTAAAATGAAATGTTCTCCAGCTGTTCTCTCTCTCCGCACCCAACCGTCTGTCTGACTCTGTGTATTCTGTGGCGCTTGTATTATACTTTATTATAAAACCCTTTACAGAAGCCACTCTGTATCCGACCACCCCCTGCACCCACCCTCTCCCCTCCTGCCCCTTGAAATCAATGAAGCTAGACAGGCCCTTCCTGTCCCCACTAACTCGCTGAATACTGTTCTCTCTCGATCTCTGAATGCTCTCCCCCCTGCTGCATTTCCCCTTCTCTGTCTCCCTCTTTGAATCCTCTCCTCACCCCGTTCTCCCCGTCACTCGGCCTGTCTGTCATCTCTGCTGGACAGTTTTCATAAAACTTCCTCTGTCCTCAGCTGGCAGGATTTTAAAATGTCAGATTAGAGTGAAAGAGCACTGATTTTTTTTTTTTACCACACAACATCCCTTTCTCTGTGTCTGACAAACACACACGTACATGCATCATTATTGGTTAAACACAGATACACTTGGTGCCTCATAATAAGTAACTTTCACTCTTTTATGTTCACATAAAGTAACACAATTGGTTCTCACAAAGACAGCGAAACACACATGACGTGCATACCCAGTGTGGCGACTGCTGATTGCAAGTAATTTTTACCCCGTTGACATGCCACATTTAGGCTTGCCAGTAATGAAGGCTTCAGATACTTGCTACTCTTCAATAGCACATCCAATTACAGCAGGCATCCTGAGCACTGCTTTTAAATCTGTCCTCTGCGGAGGATGGTAGCAGACAAAGTCGGCTGACAACCACGTTCACGCCCTTGCATCATTTCGACTCTGCCATTTGTCAGGCAGAATACGAGGAATGGGAGGTGACTTTGCCGTATTGTTGATGCAGGCGCGTCATTTGTTGTGGATTGGAGGGAGCAAATTGGTGATGCTAATCTCAGTTATGGAGAATTAGTTTAATTGGAAATCCTCATGGTGTAAAAAAGAAAAAAAAAAAAATGTTTTTGTGTCTGATTAATGGTTCAAAATATTTTTCAACATGTGGGATTTGAAAAAGACGTTTAATTTCACAGTTACTTTGTGACGTCTTTCGGAGTACGGGCGTGTGCAGGAGTGTAAATAGTGTCGGTTCTCACAGTTGTTTCTGTGTCTGTTTACTGATGAAACCGGGATGTGTGCCTGTGTGAGTTTCGCTCGTATGTCGCTCAGTGAGGGTGTGTTGCACATATTGAGCCATTTCTGCACAAACGCACATGTGCCAGCATAGATGTGTGTGCGGGGTGTGTCAACAAGTGTTTAGCAGCAGCTGTGTTTGTCTGCATAGGAAAAGGATAGGAAGCTCTTTGTCCAATAGTAAATAGGTTGAAAGTACGAGTGCTGGGAGTGGAAAGACTTACAGTTGCACATTCTTTCAGTTGGCTTTTAGGATTAAAAAAACTGATGGAAAAGGATGGAAGGAAAGTGTTTACAAATGATAGAAATGGAGAAGGAGGAGATAAAAGTGCAATGTGACAAAGTGAGAGTGAAGTGTTTTCAAAACAATAGCTAAAGAAGTGAGAGGGGGAGGAAAAGAAGGTTAGGAAGTCATGTTATGCAACATACCGAAGGATAGAAGAAGAGAGAGTGATGAGTGGAGACTGAGACAAGAGGTTAAATGACAAAACACTGGGTAACCTACCTACCCACACACACACACTCAAAGACACTGACAGGGTCATGCCAGTTTCCCTGCGATTGTTTAAGTCAAATGCCCCTGGTTGTTCGCAAAACATGCAAATGAAATGCAAATTAGCAGAACACTGGGCAGAGGAGAATGGTTTTCATGTTGACGTTGTCATAGAAATGGCCTGTGACACAGAAGTGCACGTGTGTGTGTGTGTGTGTGTGTGTTTGCATGTGACTGACTGGCTATATTGGTCAAAGGGTGAGAGAGGGACGTAAAAGAGGGCTGGATGGCTGGTAAATGAAGACGAAAGATTGGAAGCCTGTTTACCTCAGAGTAAACAAGAGTGGAGAGGATGGAGAAAAGAATCTGGCCAATAATGCAAACTACTGAATCCTGGAACAAATCTAATAAAGGTGAACTGAATGATAGGCAAGGGTAAACAGTTGACATTACTGGTAGGAAATGAGACAAGACAAGTGGAGAGGAGAGGAGGGAAGTAATACTAAGCTGACAAGGCTAAGAGGAGAGAGTCTGTTTGTGTCATGTGTTCATTAATCTCCTCTTTTCTGTCCTTCATTTTATTTCACCTCTCTTACATTTATTCACCAGTACCCTTACCCTCCATCCTCTCTGTATCTACACTTAGCCAGCCAACATTCAAGGCACTATTAGGCATGAAAGGAACAGCTACGTTAAACACCTTATCATTTTTATTTTTTTGACCTGAGTATATTCTCACCCGTCCTGCCCTGCTGTGCCATGATTGGCTTGTATTTGTTGCCTTAACGCGGCCTGTTGTTGGCCAGCAAGCTTTACTAGCATGGTTATCTTTGTAAAAGGGTCTATTTAAACCAAAATAACGATTTTTTTTTTTCTCCAAAACCTAGCCAATCAGTTTTGTTGTTTTAATCTAACAAAACTGCAAGTAAAAACTGAATATATTGAAAAAAAGAAATAAATAAATATTGTGTGAATAACATACAAATACTGTAATAAATAAGATAACATAAGAATGAAGTAAACCATCTACATTTGGTTTTGATTGTGGAAACAAAACAGTGGAAACAAAACCTGTTTTTTAGGGGAAAAGTCCTGCATTTAACCACTGACATAAATAAAGATGGATGAAGCATTGCTACATCCTCCCAAAGCTCACCTGTCAATCAAGACAGTTTATTCAGTATTGATGGCATAAAATAACTAATTAGAATAAAACTGAGGAGAAAAATGAACTTGAACATACATCATTGTGATAAGAACAATTTATTCATTGATTTGAGGTGCATTTGATATAACTGAAAAAGATGGGGTTATGACCTATGCTGCTACCCACCACCAGAGGGCAATCAACATGCTCTCATACCATCCTTTTTTTTTTTTTTTTTTTTTTTTTTTTTTTTTTAAGTGTGCATCAGACCAAGTTAACCCAGCTCGACTAGGTAATCTTAAAGTCGATGTGATTAACCCATTAATCCTTTCTCCCTAACTTACTCCCAACGTCCAGTATCTACACTCAGAAATCAGGTGGGACACTTACTGTCACAAAGATACATCAAGGAAACTGGCCAATGGCACATAGTATAGGGACGTCTAGGCAGAATCAGTCTCATAGCTGTGCTTTTTCCTTGAGTGTTCAAATAACAGACAATACCAGTCAGTTATGACGTTTAATTGTGAGTGAGAGTGCAAAAGTTTTATTGTTCCGATCCTCTTGCTCATGTGAGCGGAGCCAGAAGGAGGAGTTTTCATCAAGTATGCAGCTTAAAGTGAAGACTCAAACGCAGCAAAATCTTTATGTGCATGCTGAAAACCAAACAGTTAATTACAGTATGTGTATGAAAAGCAATTTAGGTCCTAAGAAAATAAGCACAAGGGGGTGAGATGGAGGCTGCAGTCGAGAAGAGGGACCGAAATATGATAAAGAATAAAAATCACATGTTGGAAGAGAGGTTTATGGTGACAGAGGGACATAAACAGGCGGAGAGAGGGCGAAAGTGGAGGATGCAGAGCGCAGAGGAGGTATGAAAATGAAAGGACAAGCGAGCAAAGTGAGAGGAAGGATATAAAACGATTGATGTGAAGAGGAGAGACGGAGGACGGATGAAGAGGGGAGCAGTTGTGCAGGGAAGGGCTATGAGGCGCAGGAGAGGGCCAACAGAGGGCCATGTTTTACAAATTGCCTTTTGAGAGGAGCCAATGGGGGGGGATTTGTACAACAACTACAGAGCGGGTCCAGATTGCACACAGCGAGAGGCATGCTCGGCCACCTCCAAGCACTGCATCATCACTCGAGGGTCAACGCGCGCACACACACACGCATGAATCAGGTAGTTACAGCTAAAATCAAAGCACAGATGCACATGTGGTTTGATGGGTAAAATGGAGCAGCACACTCGTCATTGTATCTTTCAAAGTCTTCCTTATCTTATCTATTGATTGCCCTCATGTAACTGAGAGACATTTTCTTTAATCCACCTTTACCCTTGAAAGCCACATTCAAAGGAAAATAGAGAGCCCAAACAGTCATCTTTGTTGACCCCAAGTTAAATCCTAACCAGTGGTGATCTGGGCTTAATGACACATTTCCTATATGGAAACACTTTTTGTTATTTTATTACATGCGGAATCTCACAATGTGCCCGCATTGCGATTGGATAACTTGTCACAAATGTAATGGTAGTAACTCCCTTGAATGAGTGAGAAAAGAAAAGGAAATGGACACTCCCTTGTTTTGTCAAGACTCAACTATAATGTCAGGGTAGGCTATGTGGAATGCCTACTTTTCTTCCAAATGCACCAATTAATGTTTTGAATTTATTTGGTTTATTTTTTCGCGGGACAAGTCAATTTCATCCTGGAAGTGTTTTGTGATTATTTTGGCAATTTCGTTCAGCTCTAAGATTTGGTTCGGCTAGAGCTATGCAGTGAATTACTCACTGAAATGTTTTGACTTATAAATTTGCATGTAACTAACCGGTGATTTCTAACCCAAAGCCAAAACTGAAGCAAAAACCTCTCACTCTGCATTTAAAAAAAAAAAAAGAAGTTTAGCATAGAATAATACACACTCACACACAGTTAGAGACACTCTCACTGCCTTTGCCCCACTCAGCCTAAGCCCTCCAGACCCACCGGGGGCTCATTCTGGAGCGTATCCTTCCAGACGCCCTGTGGACACCCTTTTCTCTTGGGCCTTATCCTTCCTCTCCCAGTTCCACACTCCAGCAGCACAGGACATCATAAAAGTCCCATCAGCGCCGCACCACCTTTCTCCCCCACCGACTGTCCTTCCTTCCCATCAGCAGCAAATGAGAAAAGAGCCTGAAACTGTAATGGAAAAAAAGGGGCTCATCCTATGCAATTTTATTGCAATAACACTTTAGATTATGGAAGAGCTTATTGAGCTAGACTTAATTTTTCAAGCCACATTAAATAGAGACAGTCCTTGAGTTAATTATTTATGTAGATATTGATATTTTTTTTTAATACCTTTTTAGGCATCATATCAAGGAGTACACTCTTTATGTGTTGATTGCTTAAATATATTATGTTCCTCCTCCTCGAGTCGAGAGTAACAAAGTGTGAGATTAATTTTCGTACTTATTGTGCAGATTTGAAATATCTAGAAACCACCACGGTTTACTTTAAATGGTGTATTTGTTGTGGGACTGTAACTCATAACAAGGTTTGGATGATAAATAGTTATAATTGAAAAAATATAAACTAATTTAAGGTGCTGCTGAGCTGAACTATGGATTCATTCAAATGAATTTTCTAGAACCGTCAATGTTGCTCATGTAAAAACTTTTCAGTTTAAAAGGCACATCTAGTCACTTCTTTAATACTCCTACAAATATTTCCAAATTCCAGCCTGTTATGCTTCAGAACAACTATGATAATCTTTTCTACACTGAATTAGACACAACATTTCAACCAGTGACAGCTGAGGTGAAAAACATTGATTATATCGCTACAGTACAATGTTCTAATGGAAAAGTGGATGTTATTTGAACCATGAAACACACCCAAACATTGCTTCGGATGAAGTAACCCCCCTGAGGCAACAGCATTTGTTGATGGCAGTGATGCCCCGAGCAGGGGACTACTCAGGAATGGTGGATGTGTCTCAAGGGGTTGATCAGCTCTCCAAATTCCCCAGATCACAATTTCTTCTGCATGCTGGAGGAAGTCCAATCAATGGAAGCCTCTCATTAGGAGCCCAGAGGACTCAAAGGATCTTCCACGAACACCCCAGCATTATATACCACAGATACGACCACCAAAAGTCATGTGTCCTCGTCTTGACATGGAGGAGCTAAGTCTGATCCATGATGGGGCCTTCATGGATCATCCCTTTTTCTTTTTTTTTTTTTTTTCTTTTTTACATGCGCCATGGATGATTGATTGGAACCTTTGAGGTGTTTATTACCTTCCTCAGTCAGATACTGAGCAGTTTTTATAGTGTGGCAGCATCCATTGTCCTGCTGGGGTGACTAGTGTCATTGGGGTGTGCTTATTCTCCAAGGGTGTTTGGTTTGTCTCAAGTGGCATCCACATGAATGCCTGAATCAAGGGTTTCCCAGCAGAACATTGTACTGTTGCAGGATAATCAGTGTCAATCTCATCAACCCTATGTACTTTGCGCCCTCTTGGCCGTCTCTGCTTCAGAAATAATAACTACTGTAGCTCACATTACATGTGTAGACCTTTCGTATAGAATCGGACATAGAGCAGCTATCAAACATTTTCTTTGTTTTGCGTCGGTGAGTAAAGATAAAATGGTGAATGGACTTTGTTTATGTAGCGCCTACTGAATCCTCAGAGCTTTACAAATTTTTTCTCATTCCCATATTCACACACATTCACGCATGGATGTCAGTGTACTACCATCTAAGTTGCCACCTGCAACTGCAAATGCAGTGTTGACTAAAAGATGGCCTCCACCTCCTTGTCTAAACATGTATTTTTTTTTTTTTTTTTTTAATTATTTCAAAGAAGCTTTTTATCAGGTACTGTGTCGGGTTTTGTACAGACTGTCTTTGTTATTATTTTTGCTTTGTTGACTGGTAGTACACTATGTGTTGCTATAAAGGTGCTACACAAATTCATTTTACAGCACCAACAAATGTGTGTGTGTGTTGTTTAATCACAGTTTGATTTAATAAGTCAGGGCAGCAAAACATACTTACTTGAAGATATACAACATACTGTACATTCATGCACACACACACATTTACAGTACATTGTGTATGACTCTCAAAGTTGACAAGTTAGATAAAAGCTTTTTGGTAAGAATAACAAGTCAGCTTTCCTACTTGAGCATTTTCCTCTTTCACTGCATTATCAGCATTGATTGTATTTCCAGAGCATATCCATATTTCATAAATTGCTTCTTTCCTCCAAGATGCAGCCTGGTTATCCTCTGTAGATAATTTTATACGAAGGAACGTGTTGTTGTGGTAATTGGTGTGCCTTTCAAGCAGTGTGAGAACCATGTCACACTGTTCTGTCGCATACTTTGACAAGTGCCTTCACCATTCTGCTCTGTCAATATAGGGCAGATCCACCAGGGGACAGTGATGAATACATGAGCCATTTGAAGGAGAGGCCTTTTCATGCACTGACTGTCTCGAGGGGGCGGGGGGGTTTCTGAACTCTCTTTGTGTCACAGAGACATACACTGTGTGTGTGTGTGTGTTTGTATGTGTGTCGGGGGGGTCAACAAAGAGTGATGATAGGCTGACTTAATATGGCCCAGTGAAGAGAATAAACAGGAGGTTTGCTTGACTCTCAGATCAACCTTAATTAATGGGCAGATGCTCTGATAATGCCTGTATATGTGCAGAATGTGTATACCCAAGTAAACCAAGGAAACAATTTTTTGTTTCTCCTTAGAAGCTGTCACAGCCAAGTATGATTTTATGTCATACCTTCTCCAAGGTTTAAACAATCTATTGTTATTGCAATATGACAATATATTATATAAATGTTGTCTTTTCCTTTCTTTAAAGGCTTCAGTACATTAAACTTGATTTACTGAACTTATGTGAAATTGTCATCTTTGAAGTTTGGCTGCAGTATTGATACCAAGCTATGTGGCGGAAAATATTGTGATATTTGAATTTGTTTCCCGTTCCAAGCATTTATAAAAACGATGATGATAAAAATGTCCCTCTGGACTTGCCAAAAGAACATACCTCCAGTAGGTTTCTGTGTATCTGTTTGGGTTTTTCTGCATTCCATTGTGCACTGGCACCATCCTAATATGCTTTTACTCTCGCATGACGAAAAAAAAAAATGTGTGGTCACTTTACCAGAAATGTTAAGAGGGAGGGCCTTTTACGTTAACTCCCAGGGAACCATTTACTGTATAATAATCTATCCATAACTTAGAGGGAGTCTTGTGTGTATCAGCAGCTCATTTGCATATTATCCCCGCACATTTCTCTTCAATTTCTATTACTGGAAGATTTTATGAGCTGTCTCATCCAGAACGACTCTCATTCGCAGAGCTGGAAAGAGAATCATCTGGCTGCAGGACCCCGACTTTAATATATTGGGGGACAGTAGACACGTGTGAAAATCAAAGACTTTTCAAGTTCAGTTGTGTGGGAGCATGGGAGCACGAAAGATAAGGGGAGGGGGGGGACAATGAAGGCGAGAAACAATGGGGGGAAGAAAAGAGAAAAAGCTTTTGTCTGCTCCATTG
>KV751362.1:382494-393563 GCA_001698575.1 Mola mola
CGTGATGCAGCAGCGAACTGTAAATGGTAAATAATCCCAGCAGAGGAAACACGGGAGGGGACGGGTTGGAGAGGCTGCAGAGGAGGAGTGGACAGTAAATTATGTGGGGAATGGGGTATGTCAAAAATGTGTGGCCTCCTGAAAATGTGGCAATGCTCCACATGTAGAGAAATGTCCTGGGATGACATTTGAATAAGATTTCCAAGGAAATAAATTGAATGTAATTATTACAATTTTCAATCTCTAGTAACCGCACTGCCTTTTATTTCTACTGATTTGATTCTGCACACATACACACAGAATTTATCGTTACGTTCTCGCGTCACTTGCAAACCGTCAGTCGTGTGCAGCCTCGCACAACAGCACTGTTATCCTCGTTGGCTGCTTTTCTTTCTTTCTTTCTTGGTGAATGCACAACAACTCATCTTTGTGACAGTAGAAGTTGACACTCCACCCTTCCCATGAGCAACCATTTGCAATGATTGGCCCTCAGCACAATGAAGGAGCACCACAACACTTGGCTTGTCCTTCCTCTCCTTCCTGATCTCTTCAGTCTTCCCATTCCGGTCTCCCTCCCTCAAGCTAAATTTAAATGGTGAAGACTGCTTGGTGAATCCATTGTTATCAAAGCACTTCACACGGAGGGCTAAAAGCAGTCTGAATTAATGGGGCTCAGGGCCAAATAGCTTTCAAAAGGCAGCAGCTTTTTCTCGCTGCTCATCTTCATCCCTTGCTCCTATTTTTGCTCTCTTTCTTAGTCTCCCACTCGCTGTTTCTTTTTCTGCTCCTTTCCCCTCATGGCTTTGATAAATACTGTTTCTATCTCGTCCTCATCTTTGAAGATTCCCTCCATTTCTCTCTTCGACACCTTTCATCTTTTTCCTGTTTCTGTGTTTCTATCACTGTACACATCTGCTCCTGCTTCCTCCCTCCCTCTGCGTCTCCCTAACTTTGTTTTCCCTCTCTCATCCTCTCATCACAAATTACCTGTCATCTCAGTCTCTCCTTTCGAAGCGCAGGCCTCTCTCCATTCATATGTGTTTTCTTCTCACCTGTGTCTCTGTCGCTCATTCGTTCCTTGCTGAGCAGCGGGGTGTCTGCGTTCCTACGGGGTGTGTTTGGTTTCATGGTGAAGTTTGTCTTGTTGCTGCAAGTGGTGTCCATCAGGACCACAAACACTTACTGTAGTGTGCAGGTTGATCTTGGAGAAAATAACATGTAACGCGTGCTGACTAGAATGCAGTAAACTCTGGATTTTCAGTGTTGGCGCATGACATAACTGCGCATAGGGTTACTCGCTACTTTAATTTGCATTTGTCTGCTCGCTGTGTGTGTGTGTGTGTGTGTGTGTGTACATAGGGTTACTCGCTACTTTAATTTGCATTTGTCTGCTTGCTGTGTGTGTGTGTGTGTGTGTGTGTGTGTGTGTGTGTGTGTGGGTGAAGATATGTCCCCAAGCTCTAATCTACTGTACAGAGCCATCAGCCACCATTTCACTTGTAATTTGTGTGTGGCTGTGACTTGTGTGAATGTATGTCCCACAGTGCTCCAGTACAACACAGGAGTCATCACTTTGAATCGCAGTTCCTTCTTGTGTGTGTGTGTGTGTGTGTGTGTGTGTGTGCACCCATCATTTTTAGCTCCTCCCCTGCCCTCTCTTTGAACTCTGCTTCAGCACTCACCGCAACACTGGTGGACACACATTGACCGAACCAATTACGCTCTCTGATCAACAGTCAAACACACAGGTACACTGTTTTTAATGGGTTTCACTAGAGCTGGGCAAGATATACAATATCTGTTTCATTATCTTGATAATAAAATCTATGACATCTGAAATTTTTCAAAGTGTTGTCTTTTCCAACATTACTGTAAAATTATGCAATTTTCTGACCTTATAATGACTGTTCTGCCTGTTCTAATATTTACCTACTGCAATTATTAAATCCACGTTACTGATGACTTTCAAATTCGGTTTGTCTTAATATTTTGTCATAGTAATAGTTATCTTTACAATAATAAGGTATAAGGTCAAAAATGTCTTGATATCTGATTTTGTTGCCTGTTCCCAGCATTTATGAAGAGGAGAAATGTGACACTTACCATGTAACGTGGTGTGAGTTTAAGAAAATTCTTGTCAATAGTTTTTACTAAGAAACATCACAGTAGATTCGTTCAACTTGGCTATCAGCGGAATTTTATGCTCCGAAGACAAGACTTCTGACCATAGTTTATAGCAATCTCTGCATGGAGGTGTCAGAATGCAGAAGAGTAGCTGATTATGTTGCTTTTTTTTTTAATTCTTTTATTTTTATTTAAGAGCCAATGAAAGAAATTAGTATAAAATAATTATAATCCAGTTCAGCAGAGCTTTGCTTTCTTGATATTTTATCTTAGCAAAAAACATATTCCATGATAAACACTGCATATACAGTATGTGTTAAGCTGGATTATGGGCATGCAGCAGCAAACACACACTTAGGCATCAACATACTTGAGAGACAGACACGGCATAATTGCTTCATGTATAGGAGACGAAATGCAGTACACAAAGCACAAAAGACAGACAGGGAGATGCGTAACGGATTATGAATGCCCAGCAAGAAGCAGAATGTGACAAACTGATAAGAAATGGCTTGATGCATGATGACACGGAGAAGGACGGGGGAGTGAAGGAGGGAGTGGCGGTGGAAGAAAAAGGATGGATTCAAGGAGAGGTAGCACGGTGGAGTTGGTGGTGGGGGGTGCCGTGCTGGAAAGTGGCTTATTGAACAAGAACAACAGAGGGAGAGCGGCACAGAGAGGAAGATGGGATGGTGGGGGAGGAAGGGATCTGGAGAAGCGATGATGCGAAAAAGCACAGCTCACCAGGGAGAGATAGAATTGATGGAAGGATCGCAGCTGTGGCGCGGGGACAGACGGATGGACAGAGGTGGGCAGATGGAGGGGTGAGGTGAGACGGAAAGCAGGAGGTTTGCAGTGCTTCCTGCTGTCTGAAATGATGGTATGGTTGCATAAAAACCATGTTTGACAGGTGTGTATAGCCACTCTTATGCACAGGAAGGGCCACAGAGGGATCTGATCCCTAAAACAAAGTGAGAGGAGCTTGAAGAGAGCGTGGACCTCCCCAAACACTAGATGCCAAAAAATAACTTTTTATTGGACAATGCAGGAGCAGATGAAGAAATTAGGCGCAGTGTAGAATGAGAGAAAGAGGTTGACAGAGTCGAGCTGGTGTTATGCCAGAGGATTATCGGGCTGATTTACAGCAGATTTACCCACCCGGACAATTGGATCAAAGGCTTGGTCAGGACCAGTGGTCAGCCTTAATTCATCTGGTATAGTGAGGGGTTGGTAAGATTCAAGTTCAGCTAACCCCTGTGAATTTACAGATTGATCTGAGCTACCTCAATAATGCCAAACATATCTGTTAATTACAGCCCAACATCTGTACAGATCCCTGGCCAAATCCTGTGCCACTCAGAGCCATTACAGAGTCCGTCTAACAGCAGATCAAGCAGCGAGAGCAGGGCTTTTATTGTGTCAGGTGAGGCTGAGCTTGCAGAGTCCTCTGTTCTTGTTTAATGTAGTCTTTCACTGCATCATGTGAACTGTGGTGTTTTAGCAGCCCTGAACATAGAGAGACAGCAAGATCATTTCACTTGATTAATAGTAATGGATAAAATGTTAAGGTTGTGTCTCTCCCAGTGGTGTTTTAACACAGAAATTGAGCCCATCAGAAGAAGTCATTTTTGCTCTAATTTTTATTTCAGTTGGAAAAAAAATTTGCAAAGACAGAGGACAGAAAATCCATCACAGTCAAAAAAAAAGAAAAGAAAAAAATCCTAGATTTTGTCTTGTTAGAGTTCAGTTTTATCATTATCTCATTGTGCCAGAGACTCCCCAGGTTGAGTGCTTTCATATCGCTGCGTTGCATTGTACTTACTGTCAATCACCTGACAGCTCTGAAAAGAAATTACATTTTCTAGAGGGGGCATAATCCCTCTCAAAAGAAGTTGCAATACAAACTGTCAAAATCAGAACTACCGCCACAGCCATGTCTTCTTATATGAGGCATCTTTTTCTTGCCAAGATCAGAGTACATTTCAAGACTGATTTGACAAGATACAGTCTGGGAAAACTAGGATAACACTAAAGAAAATATCAAAATTATCTTTTGGGTTTTTTTTCTGAATTCTCTGCAGTGCTAGTTTCTTTTGATGAAATTTAAGCAAGGCGGAAATGCGTATTTATATAGTTTTCACTTTTCTATTCCACATATGTCTTTAAGCACAGTGATTAAAAAAAAAAACACAGTCCTCATTTACCATATCTATCTGATCCAGTATATTTACAAAATGCAGTTTGGTTTTAAAGTCATATAATGCCTCCTACACACAGATGGAGGACAAGGGGAGAGGAGTGGAGCTGACAAGAATGAAGTCGGAGTTCTTTGACATGAATAACAGTGTCAAAAGAACACAAAAACAGAGTGAAAAGCCCGACAGAGGAAGGGAGAGGATGACGCAAGTACACACCAAGGCCACACTGACTAACCCTCAACACTTTCCCTCCCCCCTTGTCCTTTCCATCACACTAGTTTGTGCCAGGGAATCAGCTCACCTGATTGACTGCCTTTCGGGGGCAGGCAGCACAGGTTCGGAGGTGAGCTTGTTCTCTGATAGGCGGTTGCTAGGAGATGGATGTTGGTATGGGGAGCTGGGCGTGAGGCTAGGACCGGCAGAAGTGGATGATCGTGTGTATGTGTGACGCTTGAGAGGACAGTGTGCTGGTTGAGTTTTAGTCATGTTTACATACATGAGTGGGTTTGCATGGTTTGCTGTGTTGATTCCTTCCAAAATAGCATCATGATTGAACTCAATCATTGATTATGATTGCATTGATTGTGATTGCACATGTATCATTTAAAAGGTGTGTGTGTGTGTGTGTGTTGTAACCTCCTGTAGGCAGAGCAATGTAATAACTATAATTACCAAAGCATGGGCTGAAGCTTTCATTTAAGACTAAAAGGAAATTAAAAGAGGGCTGATGTCAGAGCCACAGCTATCATACAACTGTGTGTGTGTGTGTGTGTGTGTGTGTCACACTGCGCACTGGATGATAAGTACATCAAGAACAACACTGCGCGAACACGTTTTATTTTATGTAGGTTCTCGCAGCTTTGAACGTATCAGTGTACCAGCCCCACATAGTGCCTTATTAGGCCTGTTTAGAATGGCTGCAGCTTAATTTAGTCCCCTGCTGCGGGTGTTATTCTCCTCATTAGAATTATCAACAGGTGTGCTGGGGCCTCGCAGATAAAACACCGCCTGATAGTAGCAGCGTTGTGAGCTGTATTCGGAGGTCAAATTCTTCTTGTCTCCAATCCCCCGAGCTCCTTCAAGCAAGTTAACTGACTGTGCCGTTGAAAAATTGAGTTGTTTTGTTTTGGGGTTTTTTTCCAAGAGGTAGCTATATAAAATGTAGGCTGCCTAATTGCTGCAAGCTTGAGATAATTTAAAGGATCCCTCTGTTCTGAATTGGCAGCCTCACCGAGTCGATCAGGAGTAAATAGGAAGGTGCATGCATGTTTTGTTTTTTTTTTTCCTGAACTCACGGCGCGCTGTGTTTTGACAGGCTCAACGTCGGCTCATTAAAGCGGTTTGAACGAGTATTTGCTTGTTATTGGCAAATAGTGCCCAATAGGCTGCTGTACAGTAAACCAGGGAGAGAAAATCTCTTCGATGAACTGATAAATATTCTTTCACTCAGCTTGAGACGGATGGAGGTTGAGCTGCTCTTTTGGTCCCGGCTGTGGTCCATTCAGTCCTGTGTGTAACTGACAGGCCTTATTAATGGGGAGGTGAAGAAGAAATTTAACAGCTTTTTTAACCAAAGCTCATAATAATCAATCACAAGTCCAGCTAGAAAACAATTAGGAGATTGAAGACCAGAGCCTTTATTAAATTCTGTGTGTGTGTGTGTATATGCAATTGTGCTCATGAAAGTATGATTAATATATTGAAGATAATTTAGTCGTTCGCACACAATAGAGACTGAGTTGTGTCTCTTTTGTGTGTGTTCATTGCTCAGTCCAGTGGATTCGAGTGTTTTCACTTTCTGGATCCATTTTAATGTAAAAGCAGTGATGCCACATTATGAATATACAGACAGAGCCTGAAGGTAGTTTGAGCTGGAGGACGAGAAGAAGAAAGAAAAAAGAGGGGGGAAGGTTCATGAGTAAAAAGAGTTTTGTTGCTTGTGTGGAGGCAGCGATAGGCCGGTCAAGGTGACCATACATTGACATTTCCCTGACGTATATGGGCAGCGTGGCGAGTGTTAGCGAGTGAGGGACGGCGAGAAACATATGCTACATTTGATGCTTTCATATATCTGATGTCGGCAACAAAAACAAACTCTGAGCACAAAGAATGTCACCCTTATTTTCTCCCCAGAGTGGGGAAAGAAAACGTGAAGATAAGAAAACAGCAAAGCCTCAAAAACAACAAGAACAACAAAGGGCTGAAATAAATCAAATCGAATCAAAACCCACAAGACAGAGCCTGGACTTGAGCCGGCAGCGGCAGAAAGACAGATGGTGAAAAAGAGAGCAACGTTAGAGCTTGAAGAAAAGTGCTAAACTTCTTCCTGAGTTGCAATAAATCACACACACTTATTCAGTAATCAGCACTTTAATCCGTTTACTAGCCGTTGCCTCTGATACCACAATTAGTAGCCCCGTCATGTGTCACAATTAGTGAGACAGTCATTTGTCAGCATCGATCATCATTTGTCTGAAACGGTCATTTAGCTGCATTGTAGGAATTTAAAACAGACGGCGAGCACCATGTCATGAAAACAGCATATGTGCTCTGCGGAGTGACAGAAAATACAAAAGCATTTAAAATGCACAAATTCATCGATCTCAGCAATAAGCCCACAACAGTTCAAAAAACATATTATTCCCGTTATTCTCTCTCACCAGAAATCATCCCTGTAAGATTTTACTGATATTTCCACAAGGGAAGAAGTTTACAATAAGGGTACATTAATTAACATACGTTTATGCAGTAATAAGCATTTACTTACAGTCTTTATGTTAACTAAGATAGTATAACATCTATAATCCGATAGTCAAACCATAAATTCAAGATATTCAAACATACTATATTAAGTGTCATTTAAGGGATACATGTTTTTAACTTTACAATAATGGTCACAATGAGCATTAATAAAAGGTTGATAAATCCTTTGAGTTATGATTATTTGTCGATCTGTGTCAAACTGCTTCTCAATATGCAACCCTGATACCCAGCGTTTTAAAATCGCACCTTTAATAAGTACTTTAGTTAACATGAAGACTGTTAGTGATTACATGACACTTTATTAACTATTAGTAAATGCTTATTAATGCATTAAATAACGTTACTTAATGTACCCTCATTGTAAAGACTTACCTACTCAAGTACTGTGCATTAGTACTTTTTTTTTGAGGTATTTTACTCGAGTTTTGCCATTTCTTTTAGGTATTCTTTTAACACTGATGGTTAACATAATGTATACAACACTTTCATGTATAAAGCTCATGGCTCGAAGATGCTCAGACTAAAACAACGTAAAAGCTCTGATTTGTAAATGTCAGATCACAATATTCACTTTATGAAATGAAAAAGAAAATCTGTAAAAAAAACAAAGATCCTTACAAAAAGAGAGAGACAAGAGAGACAAGAAAGGAGACATGGAGAAGTTAAATGAGGAGGACTGCTGTCAGAGTCACCTTGTTGGAACAGGAACTGAACATCCCAGTGAGGGATGTTTGGTGAAATATGTACTATAGAGCAGTCTGAGGGAGAGAAGACAGACTGATGAAAGAGGAGGAGCAGCTAAAAAAGAGCTCTGACAGATTGTCATTAGAGGGACAGCTGCCTTTTTTCATGACTCTTCTAATCTGTAATCCACACACACACACATAAATGTGCTGACATCCTTCATCTCTCCCACCAGATACTACTTCTATAGGCTCATGAAAATCAGGAAAAACGTCTGTAAATACAAGAAACAATGAAAACTCACAACTTAATGTGGCAGCACGAGGGGGAATAAAGGAATACACTTGTGTGCAAGAAATTCTAGTCACAAATGTCAGGAAAGCCAAACAACGCCACCCTGGGAATTTCATCCAGGGAAATATTTGGATTATGGTAGTCATACTAATGGGCAGGAGACGTGGTTCCAGTTGAAATCGTTTCAATTTTTTTATTAAATCAAAATTATTAAAACCTTGTAAAGACAGCATTCATGCATGTACTTGAGGGAAAGCAAACCTTCTCAGGTGAGAGGACAGGATCAATTACAAACAAGATTAGTAGCCAAAATATTGCAAACTACCCAACAAGAATAATAACAAGCTGGCAATAATAACTAAAGTTTAGAATTAACAAAACAAATTATCAAAAATCTAAAAAAAAACAAAAAAAAACTGAAATCACTTAATCACTTGATTACAAAGATTCGGCCACAAAAGTAAAAAGCTGTGGTGAAATCATGTCGCATAATTCTCAAGACAAATTCAAACTGCAACCTGCTCAAAATAGCCCAAACCATAAACCAATAAAAATAAAAGAAACAAACAAAAAACAAATCAAATATGAAAATCAAATGAATATTTTGAATCAAACAAAATTAATAAGATTTATATCTGCAACTCAGAGTAATTATTTAGAAATTCAAAATAACAAAATATGGGAATATGATAACCACTCTGTTCAATCACAGTTCAAACCAGCGCAAAGTAAGAGCGGCTGATAGCACACAAGCTAGAGAGGTAAGGCTAAGCAAGGGAAAAAGGGTGCAGCTAGGCCTACATGTCTATGGTCAGAGCAATACCAGTTCACCACCAAAGCAGGCAGGAAATGTGGAGGCGAAGCCGAAGCAAAGCCGAGCAGAGATAAGCAGCAGTGTTCCTTTTATTGTTGCTAATCTAAAAGATCTTATTGCAGAGAATAAGAGCGCCATATAAATCATTCTGAGGTGTAGATACCGATCCAGCCGCCGGTCTGCCAACACCTGAGGAAGAAACAAGGAGAGCTTCATGCTCACATGGCAGCGGTGAGAGATGGTAGGAACCCGCGAGCCATCCACAGAGTCCGGGGATCCATCCATAGGCCAGGCAAACTGGCTGAAAAGCCACTGTGCAGCTAAAACCAGCCAAACTGCTAATTATCAATACGTCACCAGGAGACACTCTAATGCAAATATTGTGGCCACCGCTACTTTTTCTGCCCCAATGGTAACTTGACGAAGCAATGTGACAAGAAATGGGCGGGCTTCCATCCTTTTGCTGTCACTCGCTTCTGTGTCAGCACTATGTCCCGATGACCCGCCAAACACCTCCCTACCTGTCAACCTGATCACTGTTGCTGTAGTTACAGAGTCATCTGGCCACCCAGAGCCTGTATCAACCTCTCCCTGGGGTCTTCACACTTATTTTTTGGTTTCCACCATTTGATCTTCTGCTCCGCCTTTACTCTCTTCCTCTTCCTCACCACCAGAGTCATCCTACACATGACCATCCGATGTCTGGCTACACTCTCTCCTGTCATTACCTTGCAGTCTCCCATCTCTTTCAGATTAAATTGTCTACACAAAATGTAGTCCACCTGAGTGCTCGTGCCTCTGCTTTTATGTCACCTTGTGTTATTCTCTCTTTTAAAAGTAGGTATTCACCACTGCCATTTCCATTCGTTTTGCAAAATCCTTTACTATCTGTCTACTACACCAAACGTGCCCATCGCCTCTGTTCCCTTCATCAGCATGCCCATTGAAGTCTGCTCAAATCACCACTCTCTCCTCCCTGGGGATACTCTACCACTTCATCTAGCTCGCTCCAGAATTTCTCTTTCTCTTACATCTCAAAGCCAACTTGTGGGCCATAACCACTGACAACATTCATCATCATCATTCATCATCATCATTCATTTCCAGCTTCACACATATGACCCTGTCAAACACTGTTTTCTCCACCATCACACCTACTCCATTTCTCTTCCTATCCACACCATGATAGTACAGTTTGAACCCTGCCCCAGTTCTTCTAGCCTTGCTGCCGTTCCAACTTGTCTTTTGCACACACAAAACATATACCTCTCTTCTCTTTATCTGGGCTTGGGACCGGCACTAGGGTCTGGGTCTTGGGTCTGTGACCACTAGTGGCTGCTTTCCATCATTATGTTGTAATATGACGCACAAATGGCTTTACGTCATCATGAAACATCCTTTAGTTTGCAGCAAGTACACGTGGGGTTTCCATGTCTGAAAAGATAGACATGTTTTTTTGTTGTTTTTTTTTTCCCAAAGTCCTCTCAAATTTTGTGTGTGTATAATCTAATTAAATCTGTGTATATGTATCAGCCCAAATTTCAAGTAAACACTTATCCTCTGCAGGAACCTTTTGCTGCCATTTTTATGTGTTTTTGAGAGGAACGGTTGTATCAAATATTTGTCATGTACTGTACATGCTGCATGCCTTTGCTTGCGCTTGTGTGAGAGCAGTCGTATTCGCCAAAGCACACCTCCTCCACCCGGGTCAGGACCGAGGAAGTATATTGTGGTTACGGTCATGGACGGCCTACTGCAAGTGCATCCATTATGTGACAGAGTTAATGTACACGCATGGGAAAGCGCATACTGTTAACACTGTAGTCAGCCATCACGTGTATAAATAGGCTCAGTCTGCAGTGTTTGCTGCCACGGAAGAGAAGTTATGAGAGAAATTAGTGCGACACTATGACGCTGTGCTCCCACTACAGGACACACACATAATTAGGAACTCCAAGGATTTCAAGTTGCTGTAATTACAATGAGACAAAAACAAAACAAAAACAAACAAACAAACCAAAAAAGCAGAAGACGTAGCTAACACGGGGATTCGTCTTTTCCTGCGTCCGCAGAGATCAACTTGGCTGTTTCTTCTTCACATCTGCAAACTGCTAATTAACATGCTTGACTTGCCTTCTTGTTCCTGAATGTGCCCGTTGTTGACTGCTCACATTTCATTTCTTCTCATGCTG
>KV751362.1:398627-467190 GCA_001698575.1 Mola mola
CTTGTATATATCCATATTGCTGTTCCTCTGCCTCGTCGGAGCGCTTTAATACTGTTGGTATTAAACGCTGGCCCGACCTCCTTGGCATACTTAAGCAGGCAGGGATCCTTGTAAGGCTGTTTGAGTACTTAATATTTTCAGCACGCCGCTGACTTAAGCCCCTTAAGTGCTTTGGCAACACTTATTCCACGGTGGCACCAATGAAGCCCATTAAAAATTTGATTTCGATGAGAGAGAGAAAAAGAAAATGGGGATAGGGGACACAATTTGCCATTTCCTCCCTTCCTTTTGCACATACTGCGACAAAAACAAATACACCCATCAGGGGGTTGCCCACAGTGGGACAATGTAGACACACAAACAAACACTCAATGTTTGCACTGTGTTCTTTCTTTTTGTCTGTATTTACGTCTTTGTACCGATACAAAACAGTTCACGGTGACCCTATTTTGTTAAAAGCACTTGATGAATATATTTGACTTTATTTGACTTGATGATAGGGAAGAGCATGATTCAAATTGAATGCATACAGATGTTTTGACATACCCCTTTTGGCAGATTAGAAGTGATGATTAATGATCAGTTGATTAAGAAGAACTTTAGCTGCAATTGAAAAATGTTGCATTTGACAATTTACAGGACAATGAAAGTCACAGACACGGAGTCTAACGTACTTCCACGACTGGTTTTGCATCGCTAGTTTTATTGCCAATATCAGTAACAATAGTATGTGTGGCAGTGAACATGAGCAAAGGAGTGGCATTATGCATGATTTGTTGATGCAAAATGTAATGTCAAGTTGGAATAGCTGTGAGCAACTATTTCTGCTCTACCTTTTTATTGAGTTCACATCAGCATAACTCATAATACTTTTTGCTACGCTTGCTTCAAATTATAGATACCACACGCACCCATGTATGTAGTTCCTGTCGGCAGACAGCTGTGTGCATCCCTGCAGCCATAAAAAAGGCCATTTAACATAAAGCGGCACTATGATGCCCCTGTGTGTGCCTGCAAGGATAAATTAACGGGTAGTGGCGAGTGAAAGGGCCACAGACAGACAGCCAAATGTACATTCTGCTTCAGTCCACGCTGGACAGACAGGCACATTCAGACACACACGCCGCTACTGTTTGTTGACCTGAAAGGCAACCATTGTCACTGCCTCCATCCACTCACACACACACACTCATCTCTAACCTTCACAAAATAGCATGCAAAATATGCAGACACTGATCCCACACTGACACACACATTCTAAGCAAGAGGAGGCCTGCCAGGGTTATATAAACAAGCGGAGGACAGAGAATGGACAAACAGATGGACGTGTCCGAACGCGGTGCTACAGTGGGATTATATCACTTTTCGTGTGGACAGTAGAGGCAAAGGGAAGACAAACGTGTTGGAAGTAAAGCGGCTATGGAGCAAGTGCAGATCGGGTGAACTGAGCGCAATTTGAGGAGATCAGTTTAAACAAGCGAATAGACCTCCGTCTTGTCTTCTGCTGCACCCGCAGACCTGCCAGACCTGAGTTGCTGGTGCACACCAGCGCAGAGTAATTTTCTCAGCATCAGTCAGTTGACCGGTGAAGTCAGCACCGGAGGGAAGATTGGCGATGATCCGCTTTCGGCTTTGCCAGATGTGTCAGGGTCGCTGCCGTTAGAGCTCATTGTGTTTGCGGCACAACAGAAAGCGAGACAGAGCGGGCAGTGTGTAGCAATCTAAGGAAGACACCTGCACTTCTACTTCATCAGATAGTGCTCAGTGAGGTGTGCGGTGGAGCTTCTCACACTTTGTCTCTGAGCTGCGGAGAAACCCACACGCAAACACACAAGAGCTACACGCTTCCAGAAGCTGCCGATGCATTAGGTCCTGACAGCCAGCAGAACTCTGTATGGGCCTGAAGCAGAGTAGGCTTTAAGATCAGTGTGTATGAGTGCGTATCTGGAGTGCGCCCTGGGACTGACTGCATCCAGTGGAGCACGCTGGAAAGGAAGACTTAGGCAGGTTGACGCTTTGCGATTACACTCTCTGATAGCCTGTGATTCTTCTGAGGAGGCTAAAATTACCCCGCAGAATCATTGTCCTGTTATGCTGGGTTGTATACATGATAGCATATCGAAAGAGTTCCAGCGCTCAAGCGAATAATGGTAGATACCTTGTGAGAATAATGGACAAATCTCTGGGGTGAAATAGCAGAGCAAAAAGTGTAATATCTTAAACTAAGGTGTCTGGCTGCGGTTTGCTCAACCCATTGCTATTCATTCTACACAGGGCAAGCACTTCCACTCTCTGGCTTTATAGAGCGGCCGTCTAGTTCAGTGGATTTTATTTAACCTTAGCTATCTCCAGATGAGCTACTTGAGATTGTGTCTCCATCTCTCCAGAGGCCTGGTCAGTTTGGTTATAGCTCAAAGGAACATTGACTTCTGCCTTTCGATTTGTTGGGTGAGAAGTGCAGAAACCCTTGCTGGACTCATTTAAATGCAATCTGTAGGAGAATGAGCATTGCTGCCCAATGTAGGCAGCTCTATTTCAAAAGTTAGTGTTCCGACAACATCACTGGAGATAAACTCGAGTTGCTTTGGTTTTTAAGCCTGCATCTCAATGAAACATTGTATTATTGATGTTTCTTGGAGCAGTGTGGTTTGACCTACAGGAGACAAGTGGGCTCTTGTGGTCAATTGTGCAGCTGATTGTTAGCACGCCCTTGTGCTCTGAACTAGCTTAGCTTTGAGTCTGACACTGCAGTGCGCATTCGGTTAGCCACTAATTAAGGTTTCCTTTGTCTGGTTAGTTGCATAGCTGCCATTGCTAAATACAGTTGCTGGTAAATAACGCAGTGTCCCAGGTTTGCTTTGGTCACTTTAGTATCGGTATTTCTGGTTTATTGAGCTGTGTCTTTAGTCTCAGGAGGCTCACAGCAGTAGAAGTGTTCGGGGTGTTGTCGACCTGCTTTGATTGGACCAAGCTCCTGTACTGCTTTGTTGCACAAAAGCCTCTGTACTGTATGGATTTAATACAATAGGTTCTCTAAGCAGCACAAGGTGCACAAGTCAGTGGTGTAGTTTGTTGCCCACAGTTCATATCTGTCTGCATGGTGATTAGCTCTGGCCAACCTCTGTATTTTGTATGTTATCCCTGCCTGCATTTCACTTCCATGAGTCTTTGCAGCCAAAGCAGTTTCTTTTTCATGTGTTGTGATTCTGTGTAGCAAGTACTTTGGTTTTCCTCGAACAGCAACCTCTGTCTGATTGCTCTGAAGTAAAGCTGGGCAGTTACTGTGCGCACGTGTCTGCAGCATTGCAGTTGAGAACAAATCTGTGTGTGTGTACGTTGACTAGTTTGTCCGCAGCAGTTCAGGCGGAGTCACAAACGAGCCATTGATCTAACGTTCACATCCACACACACAAGTTCACATATACACACATACAGAGCTTTTCAATTCACAATGAGGCCTGTCCCGAGTTCTGTCCTCTGCCACCATCTCCCAGCCCCCTTCTCTCTGTCCCTGCGCAGCCTGGTCCTGGTCCTGGTCCTGCTGTTTACCACGCGTAAGTCAACATACATGAACTCTCACATGTATATTACCCTCACACAAACACAAATCAAATGATACATGGGGTACCGATTCCTGTGGTGTCATTACACTCTAAATACGTCAGGGAGACAGGAATAATAATGCCCTGTGTACACACTTACTTCAAATTATACTCAGGATGTGGCTTTTCAATTTAAACACAAGCTCCTTGTTCTTTTAATTTAAACTCGCAGATCTGCCTCTAAGTGATGCAATGTGATGCCTTTGTTATACAAAAGGAGAGTACAAATGTAAATATTATACTAATTCGTGTAAATTGATACAGAATGATATCCAGTGCAGTGCCCAGCATATGGCCAGGGGACAAAAGTGCTCTTGACGGGATCGTAAATCAAGAGCTTCAGATAAACTGTTGAAAATGCTGGTAATTATGTTAGAATTGGTAAGATTAAGATAAAGATTAAGACTCAAGAGAATATGAAGACAGGAGCATATGCCCAGGAGGTCAAAGTACGGGAGAATGAGAGCAGACAGAGGAATATAGTGGACGGATGGACTGTCAAACTCAAAGGGAAATGGTCAGAAACGAAAACAGAGTAAGAAGGAGAGATAAAGGCTAAAGCCTTTTCTCATCTCTGCTCTGAAGAACCTAATAAAAGAGAGTTGGACCCCAGAGTGGGAGAGATATGGTGCGCCAAATGGAGAGTTTGTCGAATAGGAAAAGAATGGAACGGAAAAAAGTGCAGTACAAGAGACCATCATGTCTTAGTCTGACTAAGACAAGGAAAGTAATACCTGGTCGATAGAAACTAGTACTGTTTGTGAGGGCGTGCAGGAGGCAGCGAAAATAGTATTGTGGGAAAGAGCTGGAGGACAACACAATCTGTGTATGTGTGTTCAAGAAAGAGATGCAGCGTAGTGGTACAAAGATAAAGCCATGGACGAGGCCCCAGAAAAGAGCCGTTTAAGGTCAAGATCCGAGGCCAAGAATCATAAAATTGATTGAACACGAGGCAAAGATGGCGAGAACAGGCTGTATGTGAAGTAGAGTAGGAGTAGGGGTTATTTATACCTCCTGACTCCTGTCATCATTATTATGCGTTTAAATACAGAGAGATGTTCTTTCCCTGGAGCTCATTGGTAAACAAGTGTTATGGCACTGTGCACAGCACCCTCTCATTTTTGCCAGCCAAAATCTTAATTCACTTTTCTTTGTGATATTAGATCAACAGACGACATTGTGTTTGTGTAGAACTGAATGGGATGCGTGGTGGGGTGATGTTAGGGGAGTGAGTGATACAGAGAAAGAATGAGTTTGTGTCTTGGCAGACAGTGTGATTATTTAATTCATGCCAATAGGGCAGTTTTGGATTGGCCTTAAATGTACACAAACAAATTCTCTTGCACAAGCACACACACATTTCAAAACCATTCATTTCCGGTCTCCTGAACACACACACACAGATACTGTACATACCAAAGGGAAGGCAGCCATGTGCTGGATTTTGAAGGGGTGTTAAGACCAGTGCTTTTGGCTGCGGTGAATCTCCAGTGTGGTAGCCAACGCGTAATAGCCCTGTAAATTTCCTTTAAGCCGCTGTTGGGTTGTGTGCGGTGGCCATTGTCGCAGTGTTGTTGGGGCTTTGACAGAGTCAGGACATAAAACATTGCACAGCAGATAGACCTAACTGGCTTTGACTCTCAGGAAAGAGAGGAGCAAAGAAAGAGGGACGAAAATGGTGGTAGTAAGAGGTGAATAAAAGAGTAATGGGATAGGTGGTGAGGGGAAGAGGAGAGCGCCCAGAGAGATGCAGTGCCGTGGGAGAGGGAAGAAGATGGGATGGAGCTGGAAAGAAATCTGAGGTGATTGAAATATTCCAAAGAGCTGGAGAGATAGAAAGAGACAAAGGTCAGAACCAGAGATGCTTGAGCAGGAAGAAGAGGGGAGGAGGTAAAGGTAAAAAAAACTTTAAATTGAGGTGATAAGAGGAAGAAGACAATGCATTTCAGTGCTTGAGATGAAGGTAGTGTCACAGGCAAGCAAAGCCAAGGTGATTAAAAACAGGATTTGAAATACATAAATAAACCCCATAAACCCCAGCAACAAGATCCTTGTCTACTCTGACTTTTAGTTTTTATACTGGGCAAATTAACAGAAGCTTACAGCAGTCCCAATGTGAGAATTTACACAGTAAGCTGGCATTGCACAATCAAAAAAAGCGAGCCGTTTACCAAAGCTGCACCAGCATCTAGAGTGTGACAATTTGCAGTCATTTTCAGCTGTTTTTTGTCCGGTTTAAAGTAGTTGCTAACAGGCTGCTTGCAGAGGCACAACAGCCCCACCTTGAGGATTTTAAAAGGTGCCTGAAGGCATATTAATGTGTGGTAGAAGTTGATTGTTGGGTCTTGTCGCCAAATACAGGCGCTATGGATTCGGTTTGGCTTTGTAGCTGGCCCTGATGACCCAGGAATAACATTCAACATCCTACAAATTGCTCCAATTAAAAGAAGCCAAAGTGGAGAAAAGGATGAAGGGGGGGACCGAGATATTCTCGCTCTACTCATTTGTTTTGTCCTCTTGTCCCATTCCCTTTTTCTCACTTTTTTTTCCTGTCTTTCCTCCCCTCCCTGTCTTCTGGCATGCTACAAAAACAGCGTGATTATGCTGCAGACTTGAGCTGCAGAACAAATCACATTTAGCGGAGGAGAGTGTGGAGATAGAACAGCAGCAGAGGCAGGGATAGATTCCCACTGAGTCACAAAAAGAGAAAGAACAAGAAAGGGATTGCAAAGGGAATAAAAACCTTCTGCAGCTTGGAAAGAAAGTACTGGGGAGGAGAGGGGATCGTTAGGACAGTGCTGATGAAGATGAATGATGATTAATGCAATAAAAGATAAGGGGAAATAGAAGGAGGTAGAAGACAAGGAAAGGGGACTTGGATTGGATCAAGGATGGAGAAAATACAGGTTTAAATAAAAGGAGTAAGATAGAGACGCTAAGGTGTCAGAGATGGTGACAATTATGAGTTGTAGACTAAGTGGGGGGGTTGCTCAAGAAATTAGACGAAAGGCTGATTGGAAGAAATGGAAGAAATAGGACACAAGAAAATAACATAATGAAGGTAATGAAAGAGATGAGAGCGAGATTTGTAAAGGATTATGTATTATTTATAGAGGGAGCATCTTTTTCTCTGTTGTGGAATGTGATTGGCAGAGTTCTGGGTTCCTGAGAGAGATGGAGTGATAATTTTAGGCCTGGAAGAGAAAAGAAGAAGAGGGAATGGGGGAGAGTTGCGAGTCTGCCAAGGGTGTTGTGGAGAAGAAGAACCTCAAAGTCAGCTGTTTTCATGGAGTCAGTACACTGCAAAACTGCCATTAACCTGCAGCAAGTGTGCATACCCACATATACTGCACACGCATTGAGCTTCATACCCATAAACAGTGCAAACCTCATTTGTATGAGTACGGTTGCTCGCCTCACAGGCTCAGGGGATAGCAGTAAAAATGTGCATCCAGATGGGTGGAGATGGAGAGGCAGAGTGGAAACTATGAGCTGCTGTTATTGTTTTAATTAAAGCAGTAATAACATAAGGGGTTGTGCATTGTAGTCTCCTGCATTGATTCCCTTGCAAATCCATGGCCAGCATGCAAAGAAAACACAAGCTCTTGGCCCACATCCAACGGAAAGATAATGAGAGATAATAAATAGGGAGACAGTGGCTGCTATGCTTCAAGGATACATGGGGGCTTGTATGGGGCAGAGACAGCTCATCTCTTATGTGGCTTGTCTTTTTTGTCCTATCTGTTCCTCTCTTCACTCACAGAGCAATAAAGCGAGTGAGAGAGAGAGAGAGAGAGAAAAGGGGAAAATAAGTTGAGAATAGAATCGAGATAGAGAGGCACAACACGGCGGTAATTCACTCAGCTAACCCTGAAGCAGCGAGGCACTATCTAGCATTTACCGTGACCAAGGGTGAGCGAGCCGGCAGTCCACCTGGCTGCCGCCCAAATCCCACCTCTTTTAACTCTCCACACCTCCCTTCATCCCCTCCCTCTGTCCCTCTGTCCTTTCCCTCCCTTGGATTGTAACTCAACTCCATTGCAGCACCATTAAAGTCAGCCCTCGAAAAGTCTTTTCCTATGAATCTGAGCGCTTATTATTTATTTATTTGTTTATGTATTTTGAAATGATGGTCCTTCTCAGATCTCGATTGCTGAAATAGATTAAAGGCTCCTTTCTTTCTTGAGCCAGTGACAGCGGGAGTAAATGCATTACAAATGATGAGAAGCCCCAAGTCACTGCTGTGAAATACTGCCCCCGCTTGGTTGGAGAGAGAAGTGATTGTTTTAACTCACCCTACTGTTTTATTATACTGGTGATCATAGCCCCTAGTGCACTACGTTATTGATTGCTCTTCAACATTTTCTCTTGATACGATTCAACACTTCTGCTGTATTTTATTATGGGCACAGATTTTAATGGGCGGGGGGCAGATTAATACTGCTTACACAGATGTTAACTCCCTCCTTCTCATTCCCTTTCTGTGCTGTATTATTATTATTATTATTATTATTATGCTTGTGATCAGAAGGTTTGTGGCCCTGGAGTGAGCTCTATGAAAACCTATTGTCAAACCAAAGTGCTGCACCCAGCAGCGTTATGAGCAGAGGAAGAAGAATATGCGTCATCCCTTGTAAATTTTGTCCAGCTCCTGCGAGCTGCATTATTATATCCAAAACCCTGCTATCATTTCCTGGTTCTCCCCCACTGTCTCCCAATATGCGACAGTGGCCATTCTGCTTGCAACAGTGATTAACGCTTTTTTGTTTTTCTTTTGTCACTTTTCTTTGCGCATTACTGCTATGCTGCTGCAGCTTATTTCCATTACAGAGGTGACAGCTGTCAGAAGAAGCGGTTGTACAAATCGACAGCTAATTAGTCTCTCTGGCCTATCCCCGGAAGCAAAAATTTGACCGTTTAATTTGCCTGCATGTAGTCTCCCGTTCGAGACCCTCGTTCTCTGTTGGTTCCAATGGGTCAGTAATCACACTCAGCGGCTCTGCTGACTTTGTCAGGATGCACATCAGCAGTATTACAATTAACACTGTTTAAAACAATGGTGACCCAGCCCAGTTGCCAAAGTGATGAGTAATAACAGCCATTAGAAAAATAATTGGGATGGTGGTGGCAGGCTCTGATGCCCTCCCGATATGAATCACAATATTGTTGTGAAGAATAGGAGTGATAATGACTACAATTAGTGGTAATTGTCAAGTTTTTTTGGGTTTTTTTTTTCTGCTGTTCTGTCTACTATTAGAGTCCCCTTTGCCTTTATCCCCTCTATGTTTCTTTCTATCTTTAGTTCAAAATCCACTGTGTCTGTCCTTCCCCTGATGTGACAAATATGATGGCTTTGGGTATTTCATTAAAAGTGATTATAATCAGGTGGAGAATTAAATTTGGTGAGTTGGTGTGATCAGATGATGCAAAAGTAACTTAATGGCATAAAGCGACCCCTGTGTACTTACGCGCAATGCGCACACCAACCTTTTCTACAGGTGTGGTCACAAACACAATGAAATTCAAGACATGCTTTGGTTGCAGATATAGACCTTTTTTGTGACCCAAAGCAGTCAAATCAGCAACTCCTATAATTGCAGCCACCATCTTCCTCCCAACTTTTCCCACGTTCTCAAAGTGTTAAACAGGTCTCAGAGACACCGCAGTGAGCAGATACAGGCCTTTAGTCCTGACATCTTTCTCTACATACCTTATTGCCTCATTCTTCATTATGCCATAGTAATATTTTTCTCTTAATATTTTGCCAGGCAGAGAGGGAATGGAAATTGGTAAATACTAGTTTAGGGAGGCCAGCAGGCTGGTACTCTCTTCACCGCAATCACTTTCCACTCCTCGCTAGAGCCTTATAGTTAATGGCGCATAATTCATTCCAATTCAGGCAGTGGATCTCAATGTCCACTGTGCACAGTGGGAGGTGTGACTCAGCCGAGCCGTGTCAACAGCCTGACCCACAAACACAGAGGCACTCCAATCAGAGCATAATCAAGCTCCTCATTACTGACTCTTGGGTCTTACAGCAGCATCAAAGAGTCTCCCTGCTGTTTCTCAGCCCCTTGGCTAAAAATACTGGGTTCAGGGGGAAGAGAAATCTGTTTGGAAGATGATGTGCCAAAGTTTCTGCGCCTTCTGTGTTTGTGTTTGTAACTCTGCGTGTGTGTGTGCGCGTGTCACCACACATGCATTCACATTTCAGTGTATGCACTGGCGCTGTCATTGTGAGTGCATACATGCACACATGTAAATGTTCATACAGTGCTCTGTTAGCAGCAACATTCTTTCTTTGGCAAGAGGCAAAGCGGCATACGTAATCCCCCTTAGCGCCTAACTCCCTGAATGAGAGCCAGTACCTCAGGATAATGGAGAGTAATCAATTGTTTCAGTTGCACCTGGATGAGAAATTGCACTAAAAGTAAGTTACTGTAAGTACATCTGAGGCTGCCAGTCTCACTGCTTTGCACCTTGGCCATTTTTTTCACGTAAAGTCAATAACAGACTCAAGCTGCACTTTTAATATTCGCACAGGTGGTGGCTGGGCCCCGGTCCAGCTTGTAATCTGTCTGTGTGAGTGAGCATGGTCTATATGTGTCCATGCATGTGTGTGTTGCTGCAGATGTGTGTATAAATTAGACCAACACCGATCTAGAGACTTAATAACGCATTATGTATTCAAATGTGTGTGTTGATGCATTCAGTTATGAAAGCCAGAGGCAATAGAGCTGTTTTTTTGTGCGTTAATGCACATAAAGAGATGAATGGCAGTAGGATAGTTATAATCATCCATATTGTAATCATAAGAACGCAGCTTTTATGAGGACCATCTTTTACCTGTTGAGCCTCTCTCATTCCCTTCATCTCACTTTGTTTCCACCTCTTTCTCCCACCCCTTCTATATTTCTCCCTTGTTGTGTCCACATGATGAATGAGGGGAAAATGAAGGATGCTTTAAGTACCTTATTTTGAAAGGTTCTACCTCAAGAGAGGTGCAAATTGAACATATTTTTGTCAGCATCTGTTCCCCCCCCTCTTGCCACTGCTCTTGCATCCCACTTTTTTACCCTCTCCATCTCCCACCATCTGTGTCACTATATTAACGTCCATCTCTCTCTCTCTCTCTCTCTCTCTCTCCTTCAGCCAATTGTCAGGCTGTGCAAGCAGAGAATGTCACAGTCTTGGAAGGAGGAACGGCTCAGATCTCCTGCCGCCTACAGAACTACGATGGATCAATTGTGGTCATCCAGAATCCCCGCCGGCAGACCCTTTTCTTCAATGGCACAAGAGGTGTGTGTGCATATACAGCTCATAGCTTGTTTCTGGAGACAAACCCAATCTATATGTGTCAGTGACATTTGAAACCAGCCTTTTAGACACATTAACAGGGACTCACATACACTTGCACTTTACATTTTTCTTTTGCAAATGTCCTCAATTTGCCTTTGAGGAGATTTCACATTAAAAAGTCAGGTAACCCTAGAGTTAATTTAGGAGGTGGTGTTATTCTCTGCCATAACACTGTGACTGCTTTAGCTGCTTTTAAAGCAAAGTTCAAAAGCTTCCTGCATAATCCACTGTTAACCCGAATGATGACATCAGGACCAATTACTGCTCCTCATTAGAGCGTGGCCTTGGCAGTGGCATGTTTCGTTAATGACTGCTTTATGGCGAATTTTCATTGTAATCAATATTATAGCAAAGATGGACTTCATTGAGACCCTCAGGGTAGGCAAAAAAAAAATACGTATTTTTTTTCTTATCTAATTAGATTGTCTGCTAGTGCTCCCAGAAAAACTCTGAGCAAAAGAACAGTGATCAATGATATTAAATGTTGGGTTTTGTGTGGGTCAGCTTAATTGAAAGCAGAGTTTTAAGTTATGTTTTGTAGTTCAGACATATAGTATTAATGCACTAAATACCTCTGTAATAAAGGTTAACACATACTTAGTTGTTGTGTAAAACTGTAGTTTATTTAAATACTGTAACTGAATGAAAACATGCAACATCCGGTTGGTGATGCTTTCTGGACTTCTCATTTGCTGTGGCTATAATTATAAATATCAAACATGCTTGACATTTGCGATTTTAGAGTAGAGTCAATGGCTCTGACTTGACTGGGAGCAGTAAAATGATTGCATTAACAAATACTGTCCAGGGGGCGAATTGGGCCCAAAATTGTGTAGTGTGTAGCCAGCTTAACAAATCAGTAAATTTTGCTAGTAAACATGGTAACACACTACAACATCTTAAACTCAGATTGTATTGTCTACTGTTAATGTCGTTTAATTTGTGCAGCAGTCTTCCTTAAATCCTATTTGAAAAAAATATAATTAAAAAAAATAAGTTTACTGATCTGAAACAGAAATCACAGTAGTCCAAACAGGTTCGTGCCACAGGCAGGCGGAAGCTGTGAGGACACCATACTCACCGCTCAGCCAAGCTTGCCATTGTACAAACTTCTCAACATTGTCTTTTATATCCACCTCTTCAGTGATCTGATCCTGAATGGTCACTCAGCCTCAATGCTCTGAAAATAATTGGTTCTGATTCCGAGAATGATTGTTCGGCTGTTGGAATAGCGCGATGTGGTTTTGCAGAATGTTAGTTTTTTTGGGGGCCCATGGCTTTAATTAAAAAATAAATGAAAGTTCTAGTAGTAGTTGTAGTAAGTAGCAGACATCCTCAACTGTAGGGCTGTAGTGAAAGACTTGTGGAAGAAAATGAATGTCTGCCAGCTCCATGGCTGATTGTTCATAGTTAACAATACATACTAACCATACAATAATGTCACAACATTTTCTAATAACAATTAATACATTTTTGTAAAATTTGTCTTTAAAATTTATCTTTACTATCTAATTATTAGACAATCCTTAGGCCCCGTTTACATGACAACGTTCTCTTTCGTTTTCATACGCCGTTTTCAAACAGTTCACTGTACAGATGGCAACATTTTGAAAATGATCTCCATGCACACAAGACCGCAGGGAACACCAGAAATGCTGTAGTACACATGCCAGGCCAGTAGCTGGCTGTGTTATGTATTTTGTGATGAACTAAAACAGGCGCATGCGTAAAGACACTTCACTTCCCGCTGCACGTGGGTAATACGTTTTCAAAATGTTGCATTTTCCCGTCTACAAGAAGGCAGGGGAGTTTTCAAAACTTCACACTCTCGAGCCTGTTTCTGTATTGTTCTGTATGCAAACACTTAAACTCCCAACTGTACTGTTACACTTATGGACGGTGTTAACAAAAAGAAAATATATTGATTTGGTTTGATTCGGTGCCGCTTTCTGTTCCTCCAACATATGGTTTGATAGCTAAATGGAAGTCACCACCCACTTTTCATGTAGAAATGTTGTGATTGGCTAAGCACAGAAACTCACAAGGTGGTCTGGGATCAGGTTTTGACCAGAAGTCAGCAGCTTGAGCTGGAGATTATTGGAACTGATCTTTTCTTCGCCTTAAATTTGCATAAAAGTCCAGCATCATTTAGCTCCTTTTCAGTGCACTCCAGTGTGAAGCTGCACACAGCTGTACATGTAAAGACTGACTCAGAATAGAGGCAAATTTCTAAATATAAAATCCATCCAGCTCCATAGAGATATTCTCTCCTTTGAAAGTCTGTGCAGAAGTGTGGATGAATTGCTGCAGCCAGGAATAATACACTTTTTATGGCCAGTTCTCCGTGACATCGCTACACTCTCCACACGTGTCTCACTTGCTCGCCTGGAAACGCAGTGGGATGGGGGGGCTTATTCCATTTTTTTCTTTATTTAATAAAGCTGTGCGGCCAGTAGCAACTTCAAGCAAATCTGTTTGCATTTAGTTTATGAAAAACACAAAACATAATAAAAGTGAAGTTTGTGGGATTTTCTGAACAGTGCACCGATATTAGACTGAAATGCTCCAGACAGCTTTCATTGTTTATTGGTAGAGCATTCAAACAATATTGTTCTACACACATTTTATTATCATGGAATGACCTTAATTAGTTGAAGTCTTGACGTCTGCTTTGGGACACTCTGCTTCCAACTCTACCAGATTTGCTAAGTTCCATTTAGTATTTAAAGAGAGGAGCCCCGTCCACTCTCCCTGGCGATGTGGACTTGTGCCCTTTGGAAAGCACAATGAAGTCTAATCTGAGAGAGGAAGGAAGAAGGGCTGAAAAATGCAGGAGACAACACTGGGACACGATCCAGAGGTTAGGTGAGGTATAAGGATAGATGGCCTCCCATCACTAATTTGGTGCCTCTTCGCTCTGAAAAGCCTCATTGGTGACATTTTCTGGGAGTGTAAATTACATCTCGCTCAGGCTCTTACTCTCCCTCTCGCTCTATCATTTGCTGCAGGGCCCTTGTCTTCCTGCCCACTGCCCATCTGCCGCCCAGATATTAGACTGACATACTGAGGCCTTTCTGTGCCAAGCCATTCCAAGCCATTCCACACCAACAGCCCAAATAGTGGCGCTGTGGATTAGGCTGCCTGTTTTGCAAGTGAGCAACCGGTCAGGGGTGTATTTTATAAGATTGTTGGGAATGATAACTGTAATAGAGTGTTGAAACTAACCAAACGGCCCCACTCCCCTCAGTGGTCCATAGATTTCCCTATCTCTTCTCCCCCAACTGTGCTTGGCATGCAAATGAGGAAGGACAATAAAGGTGAATTTGGTCTTGAACAGAAGTCTGACATTTAGTTGCCATTTAATTCAGATAGGGAGAAAAGATTTATCTATCTGTGGGGAATAGGTCCTACTGCCCTCCAGTGGAAGAGGCATTTTTCGACTGGGGTGGGGATATTGGTGTGGCACTTCCAGGAAGAGAGGACTAATTCTATTACTCTCAGCCGCTCTCTCAGATCCCTGCAGATTTGTGTCTCTATATTATTGCTCCCGCCTGCCGTATTTTGTAGTTATATTAAACTATTTCTCTCATTCATTCTTCCCTCTCCACATTCACATGGACACACATAGCCCATAACTATACTGCGCTGTCTGCGTTGTGATGGATTATGCTGCGAGATGGCCTCTTGTCACATCAGGTAAGAGTCTGCTGTGAGCCAACAACACAAAGGAGTGCGGAGAGGCACCATATAAAAGTGAGACGAAGAGAGGGAGAGGTTTCACACTCGAGTCGATACCATGTGACTCCTAAATGAGAATCTATGGACAGCAAGTCACTGTCATCCACAGGCAGTTATTAGTGTTACATGTTATTATAAGCATTTTTCTCACCATTGATTCTCTTTTGTCAGTAACAAAGGGAAAATTGCTGCATTTTCACCTCTTCTCCTCCTCCTGCCCACCGTGCCTTCTTTTCATTTCTCCTTTATGCATTATGTATTGTAATTCATTGGTCTGAGGCACACGATTGACTGTGGAATTAAGTGTTTTAGAAAGCTGATGCATTATTTTACTCTTCATTTTCAATCTTTAGTTATGGTCCATGGTCTGAATTGCATTGTTTACAGTGCGCATTTGTGTTATCTCTCGCTGAGTTGAAGGGCAGCATTGCTCAATTTAATATTTTCCTAAAACAATTAACTGTTGCGTAATAAGTGTTATCGGTATGACAAGCGGTACCAAGTGCTTCACAACAAGTCAAACAATAATGATTAAAATACAATAAGTTGAATTATCAAAAATGCCAGACACTAATTAGAAGCGGGCTTACAGAGGAATAAGGCAGCCAGTTACAAAGAGAATGAATGAATACATTTCTAGTTTAGGAGAGTCCAATCAGTGCTTGGGAAAATTAATAACACTCCCCCTCAAAGCTGGAAATGAGCTAACCAAGACATCTGTTATGTTATATCAATGTACAGCCTGAAGCCTCTCCATTGCGACGGACTTTGCAAACTCTCTCTGAACTTTTTATATCAAACTGAGCTTCATATTTAGCAGTGCTATCAATTCCAGAGCTGGAAATTCTTCTAGGATGCTACCACTGTTTCTACCATTACAATTTTTTTACCCTGCGGAGCTGGCCATGGGAGTGACATCACAAATTATAAGGTGGTGAAAACTACACTGTGGGAAACAGAAATGACTGTTACCTAATACTGAGCTGTTTTGGGGTTCAGCTGTAACTGTCCTACCTCTTCCTCTCTCAGATTTACCTAGCTTTTCTAGGAGTCTCCACAGCAAATCCTCCTCCTCCTCCATCTCTCCCTGTCCTCTGCATCTTCTTCTGTCCGACAAATATCTGCATATCATCTCCCACCACATCCATCCCTCTTTGGTCTTTCTCTCTGTCTCTTGCCTGGTAGTTCCATCTTGAGCATCATTCTACCAGTATATTTGCTGTCACTTCTCTGCATATGTCCAAACCATCATTATCTGGCCTCCCTAACATTGTCTCCAAAATGTCCAACCTGTGCTGTCCCTCTGATGTGCTCATTCCTAATCCTGTCCATCCTCGTCACTCCCAAAGAGAATCTCAACATCTTTAACTTTTGGTATTTTGGTCAGTGCCACCGTCTCCAAACCAAACAACATTGCTGGTCTCACTAAATGTAACTGTCATACTGGTCAATGGAAATTGCCTCTCTTGTGCTGTTTGTTGTCTTTTTCCAATTAGCAGCTGCAGAAAAGTAAATGTACTGTATTTTCAAAGATATTTAACAAGAATAGATGGTGTTATTTATGTATAGTGTCTGCAACCATTGTCTGCCAATGTCATTCAACAACAGAGCCACTTCCAGTCATGCAACCCTGGACCTGTTCTTCCAATCTAGCCTTCATCTAACCCTTATCAGCAAGAAAAGTAAAAGCAATTGCAGTTTTATCCCTTTATCGCCTTCAAGTGGCAGCAAAAGTGGCTCTTCATCTACAGGTCTGAGTTGCTATTAATACCTTTACTTCTGTGGGTGGTGCAGGTTTTCACTCATCAGGCTCCAGACCTCTGATTCACTGGCCACATGGAGGGTTTCTAACACTTCACTTCATAATGTTGCAGCCAACTATGACGTCGAGGAAATGCCAAAAAATAATGCCAAGGAGAAGCCAGAGGAGCCTGAGCCTATGTCCGAGGCAGCAACCAATTTAGTCACTGATGGAAAGACGAGCAGGTTCTCTTCCTCATCACTCTCTGAAGGGAGACCCACTCTGTCCACACTGTTGCCATGCAATTGATTCACCGGGCCAGGTGGTTCATAACCCTGCTGGTCACTGTAGCATCCAATCCAAACAAGTTCACATGAAGAAAGTAGTGTTATCTCACTGAACCAAAAGCGGAAACACAACAACAGAAAATATTCCACAAAAGTTGCAATAAGGCTGGATAAAACTGACGCTGATACAGTTCTTTGTAAGTTGATTTAGAGGAGAACTGATCTTTGACTCCGCCGCGTTCCATGTTCACTGAAACAGATATCACCCAGAAAGAAAATACATGATATGAGAACAGTGTCGGACTTAATAATGAATTATAAACACAGCTGTAGCTTGTGAAAAGCTGTAGCTTGCTAAATAATGTGAATGAGGTAGAAATCTGTTCTTTGAGGTGCCTGAAAGCAAATTTGAAATAAATCGAGCAAAAGCCCATTATTAAAATGTGTGAAAACGAGTTTTTTGATATGACACTCAGTATTTCATTCTTATCTTCTGTGTGTGCGGTGGATTTCAAGTAAGCAAATCACCATGACAAAAACAATTTTTAATGCTCCGTGTCTGTCCCTACAGCCTTAGAATAAAATGAATAACTTCCATTGACCCGGAGTGGAGGATTTTTTTTTCTTTTGTTTTTAGTTTTATTGCAGATTTACCACAGTGTTTATGTTTTTTTTTTTTTCATTCAATCTCACTTCCCACGAACACATTTTGCTTTCAATTGCTGATGTCCTCTCTTTTCTCGTACCTCCATCTTCTATCACACTTCCCTCTCTCACATCTCATCCTACTTCTCCCTCCATCATCTCCCTGCGCCTCCAGCCCTGAAGGACGACCGTTTCCAGATGGTGCTCTTCACGCCACGGCTGGTGCGCATCACATTGACCAACGTCAGCGTGTCAGATGAGGGCGGCTACTTCTGCCAGCTCTACACGGACGCCACCCACCATCAGGTGGCAACGTTGTCCGTGTCGGTGCCCCCAGACACGCCCACAGTGGAGGAGAAGCAGGAAGCCGTGGAAGGTGGCGAGGTGGAGCTCACCTGTGTGTCACCGCGCAGTAAGCCAGCCGCCACCCTGCGCTGGATTCGCAACGGCCGGGAGATACCAGGTACGTGGACATGGTTCATAGATGGGCTGGTGGATGGTGAGAGGATTATGAGAGGTAAATGAGGAAACTAATGGGGGAATATAGGGCAGGTGAAGTGGAATGGGTGAATTATATCACAGACAGAGTGCTGAATTAAAAAAGCTTGAGTGGATTGTTGATTGATAGGTTGACAGGGAACGACGGATAGGTTAGTAGATTCAGAGCAATTTAAGATATGATGGATGGATTAAAAAAGTCTTTTTCTCTCTTCTCTCCTTCTTCCTTATGTTATATGAAATACAGGGTACATCAGCAGAGCTGTCTGGACCCAGATCCAGTTCACACAGTACTAGCTGATTTTTATCCTGTGCTTGACACAGCCCTACTACAGCTTGCCGTGATCACATTGAGCTATATTTAGACATTATGACATAGCTGATAACATGGTCAAGATAAATACATGATGAATAGTCCCAGACCCCAATATAATAAAACTTATTAGATGTTAAACGTCTTTGAAAACCTTTTCCCGCGGCACCATCATGCCTGAATCAAACGAATGGCTCGTTATCAGGAGAGCTGATCATTTGAATTGGGAGTGTTGGAGCTGAGTCACATCTAAAACATGGAAGGCAGAGGGTCCAATGCCCGATGGACACTTTTCATAGCAGCCATGCTGACCTGAAATCACAGGTTAACGCGGGTATAATAAGGTTAATGAAATTTATTCCACCTCTGTTTCATTTAGCATGGCAGAATCCAGTGAGCCAACAATCACAGCAGCACCTTGATTATTTCACCTGAATGAACCTTCATCAATATCATGGCTCAATATCAGTTGAGGAGCAGTGAGGAGGGACAACTATGCTTGGGCACGATACACAGTAACCTGGCCTAGTTTGAATACGGCCTTAGACCAGCTATTCTCTAAAGTGTGGTACAGCTGATGGGCCTCAGGCAATCACAGATCACCACCTTTTAATAAGAAAGGTTCTCAAGAATTCACATAAATAAAAATGACAAATAAAATGTATAGGCCTACTTTTAGGCACAATTGGAAAAAAAAAAAAAAAAAATAGTAAGTCAGTTATGTCCTGCGACTTGCTAATGTTCCCTGATGTCACAGCCCAGTATTTGTTTCCCATGTTTTTGCTCACATTATGATGACCGTGATTTGGGAAAGCGGTACTAATAAATTTGATGGCATTCAAAAATGGGCCCTAAAGCCAAGGCAGGTTTTTAACTAGTCCAAAAAATTCAGGTATCAAGACAACATTCTGAGATTTTGTGTGCTTTATCTCCATCGATCAGCCACATTAAAGACGATGACAAGCAGGATAACGTGCCCAGACCATAAATATCATTCAGGACTGACTCAAGGAACATGAGTCTAAGGCTCTGACCTGGCCCGCAACTCAGATTCCAATCCAATCAAGCATTTATGGGATGTCACAGAACCATTGACAAAAAGGCCCCACCCTCAACCCCACTAGACCCAAAGGATCCATTGTCAATATCCCAATGCCAGGTACCACAGGACACCCTGAGAGAGAACAATGTAACATGAGGCAGGTGGTTTTAATGTTATTCGTGATCCCTGTATTCAACATAGATATGCATGTAATTTATATTTTACAAAGATTGATTGCTCCGTGCTTGATACGTGCAGCATATCTCCATCTTTCCGCCTGTGCTCTTTAAAATTCTGATTCAAGCGTGTTTTATTTGCACATTATCTCACGAGTACCTTACATGAAAGCACAGATGTTACGTACACATCATATTTTCTGCTTTTTTCGCTCTTCCTCTCTTCCAAAAACTCCCAGACATACTGTTTAATTCACCATCATAATACATCTTCCCGCTTCCTTTGCTTCTGGTGAATCTATTAGCCATTCGTCAGTCTGATACCTTGATCTATCCTTCTTTCTATCCCTCTTTCGCCTTTGGGCTCTCTCAGCTAAAGGGCCTATATTTTTCCTTGCCTTCAGTCTACTTGACCCTCCCAGGAGTAATTTCATTTTACCCTCCACCGTGAAGCACATCTGGTTCTAATGCTTCATTTTGATTTAAATTAATCGATTTTCCCCAAACCAAAAATTAAACAAATTACACTCACTCAGGTTCGTTGCTGTTGTTTTTATTCAGTTTATTTCCAGTTTGTAACAAACGGGCAGCATTGTTTTAAAATCCTGGTTATAATCATTGTTCATAAATTCATACTCGTTGCCTTCAAATAACTCTAACAGGGATCAGATGAAATAATGTGGGATAATCTGGGTTCGACAGTTTTTGGGTCATGCACTGAGTGATGCTTTGCCCTTTCAACTTTCATATAAGCCTTCGCCTCTTTTACTTTCTATTTTTGTCTGACACCCGACGTCTCTTTCATACAGTCTCTTCCCTTTCTCTCTGTCGGAACAGAACAAATGCTCGTCGCTATCATTCTGTCCTTCCCCTCTACTCCTTCTCTTTCTTTTTGTTTTATAATTTAGCCGTTGCCAAAAACAGGATGCTCCTCATCATGTTAACTAGTTAGAAATGGCTTTTAGAGAGCTCGCTTTTGCTCATTTCATCTTGTTTACTCATTCTCTCCTAGTCTTCTCGTTTCATTTCCTCCCTTGTCCTCTCCTCCTGCATCCTCCACTCTTTTCCTGTTCTCCATCCTCTCCTTTCATTTGCTCATATTTCCTCTCCTCTCTAGCCTCCTCTTTTGGCCCTGAGTTAAATGAACTGTGACACTAAAGGTTACAGGCAGAGCCCAACAGATATGGGAAAGCGCTCTTTAATTAAGACACTTTCCTCCTGCTGCTCCCTGATTCCTGCTTATCTGCATCCACTGCCTCTGGCGCTGCGGTCGGGTCTCTTCATTCGCCAGTCGGCATTAAGTGAAAACTGCACATAATTAGTAATGTTATTATTATTATTAGTAATATTGTTCCATTCTGCCTCAACAAACACAAGTTCTCAGTACGTGACCATTATCATTCTCTTCCTTCCCTCTCTCCTTCAGTTCTCTTCACTGGCTTTGACACGCTTATCATCCTCTTTTATGTCTGGTTTTGTCTCAATGCCCCCCCCCTTCCCATCAATCATACTCGTTTTCTGCTGCCTTCTCTCTCACTATTCATGACTCCTTTGCCTTTCTTCTCTCACCCTGGTACTTTGAACCCCCGCCTCAGCCCGCCCCTATGCGTCTGTATAAGTTAAAATCTCAGTTCGGTTATGCATACTGACTCTTTCATCCCTCTTTCTCTCTTTCACTCACATACACACTTGAAATGTTCAGTTGATTTTTCCATTTGCAAACAAATATTCTGATCATAATTGCCAGAGAATTTACTGATGCAAATAACTTTATCTTTCCTCTGTCTCATTGTGTCCTCCACCCCCATGTCATCCTCCCCTCCATAGGTACCTAGTGCTGCTATAAAGAGCTATTTCGTGACTCAAGTCCTTATTCCTTTAAGTCTCCTCACTTATTCTGTCCACTTCTCTCTTAAGTCTTTTCCTTTCCCCACTCCTTCCTGTTTCTTTCCCTCTTCCAGCATACGATGCTGGAAGTTGGTGTCTCAGTGTGAAACAAATGGATGAGCATGAACGTGCGGTCAGTTGATTTGTTTCCTGGCCCCACCACCTGCCATCTTTCCCATCCTTTCCCTCATCTCGTCCCCTGTGTCTCTCTCCAGGTGTGGTGTCCCAGCAAGAAAATGGGAAGACGTTCAGCGTTTCCAGCACCATCCAAATCCCGGTAGAGAGGAAAGACAACGGCGCGGCGCTGAGCTGCGAGGCAATCCACCCGGCACTCAGCGGGCAGAAGAGGATTCGACACTACCGCCTGGATGTGTCCTGTGAGTCCCTCCCATGGGCAGTTTCTGTTTGTGTCTGCACTCTATTTCAAAACATTGCAGCTTCCAGCTTGGAAACAAATTAAGTAATATAATGTTAATTGCCAAATATTTCAAAAACACAAATTATTCCATTTGCATTGCTGTCACTTAAGTTGCAACTCCAGTCCTATGCATTATAGAGTTTAACTTTATTGCCAGCCATAATTTCCTTCAGGGCTGCAGCCTTATATTTCAGATGGTGGATGTCTCCATTTACAATGAAATGAAGTCCACGATTTTATCAGAGTGATGTTCAGAGCTGCCGTGCATAAGACCTGCTCTCATTAATACCTAATACATACAAAACTTGTCCACCTACAGGTTTGAAGTCCTGGCTTGTAGTTTAAAGAGCCAGAGAAGTCCGCAGTCGCTGTAGTTTGAGCAAAGATCTCAGCGGTGCTCTGGGATCAGTGTATTTTTCCTTGCAGAAGCTTTTACACTCTGAAATGTTTGAGGCAGGCGAAAGAAGACAGAAAAAATACTGCAAGAGATTGAAATTTATAATTAAAATTGAATTTAATATTCAGTCAGGCTAACAAGCTCAGATATAATCAGATTTTCACCAAGACGAGTTGTCAGTATTTTAACAAAGGACATAATTCAGGGGGATTCATTATGAAAATACCAGCCACCTTCAGAAAAGTATGAAAATCATTATTTGATAAATATTAATTTTATAATCTTTCTTCTAATCCTATCAAACTTTGTCTCCTACTTTAGGTTAGACATTTGTTTCACATGAAAGGAAACAAAATCACAATTGTTTCAAATTCATAATGATAACTATATATATTGATAATTTGCATGATATTGCTTGCAAATTAAATAATACCAGAAACGCAACTAAGACACATGTTTCGCTTTCACTTTTATTATATGATACATATCTCAATATATTGATATAATTCTAATAGTCAGACACTCCACAGGCTAAAATCAATATTTGTTCTTCTGCATCAGTCTTTAGGTACAATCAGTTTTCCAAACATACAGTCATGTTTGCTTATTGATCAGATTAATGAATATTCCACATTGTTGCTGGTCTGTGTGCTGGTAATAATGACCGACTGTCAGGGCGGACTGGACATCTCATCGCTCAGTTCCTGAAGTAAGTGTTATACAAGCAGCTGCTGGAGGAGTGGGCTGCTTATGATAACAGGTGTCTCAAACATAGGCTTGTCGGCTGGTTGCCTAGGAAACAGATGTTAAATACCCTTCCTCATGCCCTTTCTCACTTTTCCCTTGTTTTTTCCTTTTTATTCTCTCAGTGTCTTCCTCTCATTTCTGATTTCATTTCCATAATTGTGGCTCCTTTTTAATCCATTTCATTTTTTCTATTTTGCCTTTTATTTTTCCTCTCACCGAACTGCCTTCAATTGTCTTCACACCCCTCCTCTTTTTGTGTCCCCACAGTTGCACCCTCAGTGAGAATTGTTCCTCCTTCTGGCATTTTGCGAGAGGGCGACTCACTCAGCCTCACCTGTTCCGTCACTGGGAACCCTCTGTAAGTCTGTGTGTGTGTGTGTGGTGTGTGTGTGTGTGTGTGTGTGAAGAAAGGCAAAGGCATGAGTTCCCATACTCATGGTGGCTTTACCCGCTGTATTCTATTACAAAATAAAGTTAGAGCTTGCAGCATTTAATCTCTACTGTTCGGGGGGGGGCAGAGACTTATGTGAAAGTAGGAGCCCACAAAGATCCTTTTTTTTTTCTACCAGTGAGGGGTTTCATCTGTGGGTTTAGAAAATAACCAACATCATTAACGATCTGATGTGCATAGAAAGATAAAATTAAATAAAATTGCATGTTAAACTTTTTGGAATTGTCATATCAGTGTGTGTATGCAATTTTGCTGCCTCCATAATGAACCCCTGAAAAAAGAGAGTATAAAGTATGGTGATTTTTCAGTCAGTGTCTGAAATTAAAACTGTATTTTGAAATATAGTTTTGTAAACTATGTTATGTACATACAGTGCCATGAAAAAGTAATCCCCCCCCCCTTGTTGAATCAGGAATTAACTGTGATTGATCACATTGTTTGGAAAGCCGAGTTTAATTTCACTAGCCAAACCCAGGCATGATTACGGCCAGACCTGTTGAATCGAGAAATCACATAAATAGAACCTATTCGACAAAGTAAAGTAAGCTAAAAGATCTTAAAAAAGCAACACATGATGCTGCGATCTCAAGAAATTCCAGTACAGATGAGAAAAAAAGTCATTGACATCTGTCAGTCTGGACAGGGTTGCAAAGCCATTTCTACGGCTTTGGGACTCAAATGAACCCCAATGAGAACCATTATCCACAAATGGAGAAAACTTGGCACAGTGGTCGTCTACTGAAATTACTCCAAGATCACATTGATGATTCATCCAGAAGGCCACAAAAGAACCCAACATCTAAAGAACTACAGGCCTCACTTGCTTCAGTTATGGTCAGTGTTCATGATTCAACAATGGGAGAGAGACAAGGCAATGGCTTCCATGGGAGAGTTTCAAGGCGAAAACCACCGCTGACCAAAACAAAACAAAGGCTCTTGTCACGTTTGCCAAAAAACAAGATGATCCCCAAGACTTTTGGGAAGATATTTTGCGGACTGACGAGACAAAAGTTCAACTTTTTGGACTGTGTGTGTCCCGTTACATCTGGTGTAAAACTAACACAGGATTTCATGAAAAGAACATCATACCAACAGTCAAACATGGTGGTCGTGTGATGGTCTGTGGCTGTTTTGCTGCGTCAGGACCTGGACAACGTTCTGTAATTGATGGAACCATGAATTCTGCTTTCTACCAGAAAAACCTGAAGGAGAATGTCCGGCCATCAGTGTGCGATCTCTACCTCAAGCACACTTGGCTTATAGAGCAGGACAGTGAAACACACCAGCAAATCCACCTGTGAATGGCTTAAAAAAAAACAACATTAAGGTTTTTGGAGTGGCCTAGTAAAGTCCGGACTTAAATCCGATTGGGATGCTGTGCCGTTCATGCTCAAAAAGTGGGCCAAAATTCCTTCACAGCGATGTAAATGATTCGTTGGCAGTTATCGCAAATGCTTGACTGCCGTTGTTGCCACCGATGGTTGCACAGCCAATTATTAAGTTTAGGGGGCAATTACTTGCAGCATTACTATCGCATAAGACTAGGTAGGTTTGGATAAGTTTTTTTCCTCAATAAATGAAATCATCATTTAAAAACTGAATTTCGGAGACAAAAGCTTTTACGTCTCCTCCAGTCACTTCACCGAGAGATTTGCTCTGCTACCATGAAGTTCCAACTGAAGCCGCCCAATTAAGCCATAGGTTCACTGCAGCAACTCGGACCATAGCGGCAGCATCCGCTTTTAAAAACACTTTGCCTTCCAACAGAATCCCGCTGTATGTAGGCCATATTCAGGGTAGTTAAACACTGACAACAAGGAGGAAGGAGAAAACAGTGCTGCCCAGTAACTACGGTGAAGTCCGCCTATCTGCATCTCTGGCTGTGTGCAAGTCAGATTTTTGAAAATAAGTTTGAATGAAATGAAATGAAATGAAATTCGAATTGAATAATGGATTAAGACTGACAGTACTAAAGTGTATCCATCCATCCATCCATCCATCTTCTACCGCTTACCCTATTCAGGGTCCTACCCTCCTCGCATGTTTTTGGACTGTAGTAGGAAGCCGGATCACCTCACACAGACACAGGGAGAACTCCAAACAGAAAGACCTGGACCCAGGACCTTTTTGCTGTGAGGGGACAGTGCTAACCACTGCACCACTGTGCCACCTCCTTCAAGTATATAATAGATTGAATTCAGCAACCTGGAATGAGACAGAGCCAAAGGTCTATATCACTGTCACTGCAGACTGAAGAGCGTTGTGTAAAGTTAAACTGACGAGGTTGACATCTATCATATTAGTATGGATTATTTTTGTTTCAAAAATACAGAGAATATAATAATGATTTAAAGAATCTTCACTGGCCACTGTGACCTTTGCACAGTGATCTCTGCATCTGTTCCCTCTAAAGTCTGCGAGACAGAGAGTGGTCGGTCTGCGAATTAAAACAATACAATCATTTATATTAATATAACATTATAACAGTGCGTGCCCCTGTGTTGAATTTATTTTCATCACTACACGCATCGCTCTCTCTTTTCTTCTTTCCCTCTCACATATACATAAAAACTTGGATGGTCTGAACAGGTATATTAATAGACGTCAAAATATATTTACTGACCTCTTTAAGTTTTTTGCATGAAGTCTGAGAGTCACCATCCGCGTTCAGTTACCTTCTAATCCATAATTAACCCTTGATCTACTCCTCTGTGTATGATAGCTGACCATGTCCTGCATATCACGTACACACTCTGGAGGATTCCTCAATCAAAAACTGTTTGATCGAGGGGGTCAAAAGGGTCAAAACCAGGTAATCAGATCAACTCAGCAAAGGTACAAATTTGAAAGGCAAAGACTCAGAAATCGGTAGACTTACAAGGATTATACACAGGGGAACTCACAAAGGATATACTGCTGGAACGCTCACAGTAACTAAAAAGACGATCTGGCACAGGAGGGAAGGAACAAATGGCTTAAATACACAAGGAGCAAGGAGGGGTAGACAATTACATGCAGCTGAAACACATTAGGAAGGGAAAAAATCACACAGGAGGCAAGAAAACTTGACAGGACATGGGGATTAAGACACAACAATATAAAAAAAAAAATCAAAATAAAACCTGAACCACAGATTGACCCTAACGAACAGACGCATAAAGCTACCGGACCCTGAAACTGCAGAGACACAAAGAACGACACTTGTTCTGATATTGCACCCCTCCTGTAAATGCCCTGATTGCAATAGCACTTTGTACTGTGGCCTACTTGGATTGTTCCTTAAAGCATGTTGTGTGCCCTGTTGGTGCAATGTCATTCAGTAGTCTACTAGCTTGTTTTCAATTATTTTGATTTAGGTGATGTGATAGAAAAACAAGCCTCCTCTGCACACAGGTCCCCTGCTGCTGTGAATACAGAATTCAACGGGTTTTGTTTTTTTTTTAATCTGAAAAGCAAGTTGCGTTATTTTGTGAATCACTATGAAGAAAAAGAAGTTGTTCCAAGGAGAGGTGGGGTAAGCCGGTGTGTGAAGTGAGGTCAGAATTGAGATGCAGATATGTGTGCATGTAGGGGAACTAAAGGATATATCAAGGTGAGCAGGTTAAAGTAGTTTGCAAGTAAAAGCTAAAATATTAATATCACTCACTCTTTATCCATTGGAAATAAAAATACCATTCATAAATCTGGTACAACAGAAGTCTGAGTAACATTTTAAATTAACTAAGTGTTGCAGTTGAGAAGGTTGTGCGTTTCTGAAATAAAGTTGAGTTTGGTTTGAATTGACAGTAGATGAGAAGTATCGTCATGGGGAAGAGGGCTCACATTTAAATGCTAGGAATTCATGGGAGAACAGTACAGGCTCTGCCTTGTATGATTTCAGTAGATGTCAGCCAAACCATCACCGTGGCGAGTGCTTGGACTTCACAGAGGAAATGATAGCCTGAAGTACAGGAACAAACTTCTGGTTGATGCCAGTTCTGTGAGGCACATCAAGTCTCAGCAGTTGAGCAAGATGTGGTCATGTATAAGACAGGATTTGTTTGTGTGAGATTCTGCATTAAACAGTTCAATCTTAATGTTTGATGAAGCAGTAAGACTTTTTATTGGCGACAGTAGGCTGAAAACCACTCCACGTTTTCCATCCTGCTTGGTGTGTGGCAGTGTTGCTGTGCTACTTGTACAAAGAGCAACAATCCTCTGATGACATGTAAAAGATGCTCCAATATTATTTGCTGATCAGAGACATGGAGGGATCAGACCAGCAATAAACAAACTTTCAATTGGAGCTTCTGTGAATGTAAAAAGATTCATGGATGGCTCCAAATGAGCAAATCGGAGCACCACTGAAAGAGAGACATGCATGTCACCAGCCAGTATACTTTCCAATTTGAAATAAATGAAAAGGGTGAGGGCCTCTCCTATAAATTACAAAGATAACTAGTTATAAGAGACTCAATTGTCTTCACTCTATCTTTCTGTATAATTACTATCCCTTAGGTTTTTTTTCCTAGAAACTAAATGATTGCAAAGTAGTTCTAATCTCCACCTGCTTCAGTCAATTCCCTGTAATTACTATGGAATCAGTTGAATCTTTTTTGGACCTATCCTTAGCAATAAACAGCAATTTCTTATTAATTTTTGTGTGTGTGTGTGTGTGTGTGTGTGTGTGTGTGTGTGTGTGTGTGTGCGCGCGCGCGTGCGTGCGTGTGTGTAATAATGCGAGAATATTGCAAAAGTCACATTCTCCCTCTACATTTGATCCAAACCAGAAGAGTTGCACTCTGATGCCACCTGATATTTACTGTTTTAGTACAAAAACCACCTGATCCAAATTTTGATCCAGATGTAGGCAGGAAGGATACCAGAAGAGTTTCAAAGTACACAAGATACGGAGTGTAAATAACAACCTACATATCGTAAACTTGAATGACTCTGTGTGCAAGGGTACAGCTTTTAAACCCAATCAAACCAATAGTTTTAAGAGCCAGATTTGAAGCACAGCCTTTTTTCTAGTGTGTTCACAGCCCTTTGTGCACTTTCCAGGAGGGCATTGGGTCCTAATCTGTTAAACTCTCCCCTAGATGCTCCGTTTGTCTGTGGGCATCAAGTCCACTAAAGCTCCTCAGTAAAGCAGCTAAAGCGTGTATGCTTGTGTGTATGTGCGCATATGTGTTTGCGTGTGTGACTGAAGGGAAATCCCACAGTGAGGACTGGCTGAAAAGCGTATTGGCTATAGCCCCACTAAAGCATTGTAACGGCTGGTTGGGGACACCGAGTGTGTGTTTGTGTGCGGGTGGTGCATGCATGTGTATGACAGAGAGAGATGGGACAGCAGGCCACTCTAGACTCTGACCCTCATCTCACACTCGACCGCGCACACACACTTACACCCATTACAGTCCACTTGTTGCCCCCCTGCTTACAGCCTGGCCCTGTTAAGTGTCTGTTGAGTATTAATGGCCAGTATATGCCACATCCTTTTGGTAGAAGAGTACGCTCATTGTTTGTTTATTATTAGGCGGAAAGATGAAGATGACGTTTTGTCATTTTACTTAATTGCCTGTTAGCGCTTGAAGGAATTACTGCATGAGTGTGTGTGAGTTAGAGAGAGAGAGAGGGGAACAGCAGGAGATTATGTTTCTGCACATACAGTGTGTGTTGGATGAGTGAGAGTGTGCATGTGTGACTAAGCAAGAAAGGGTTTAATTAGACGTCATGAGGGATTAGAACCCAGATGAGTCATGATTCTAATCTGGCCAGGGTGGCATGAGCCATGACACTCAGCCAGAAACACACACGCGCACACACAGTTTTGTTCGCCAGGTTGTCTCTGTAATCCTCATACCTCCTGTCTGCTCTGCCTGCCCGTCTTTCATGACCAATGCATTTTGCCTGCCTGCTCCTTCCTTTCATCCCTCACCACAGCATTTCCTTCTTGCTCTCTTCTCTCTACCTGTACTAACACTTATTTTTCTCCCTGTCTTTCCTCTTAATTTTTTTTCCCGCTCTGCACATCTGACACCACATTACTCTCGAATCTCGCCTTTTTTTTCTTTATGCCAACCCTTTTCACACAAATGTCACCCTCTGACCATCTATATCCTCTTTACTTGCCAAGATGCAGCCATCTGTTGCCAATAGCTCATAGTTTCAAGTTTCCTTTATACTTTCTTCTGGTGTCATCGTCTCCCTGTTCTTCGCCTCTCTTTTTATAGCTTCCCGCAGCGCCTGTGCTTTGATCCCTTGTCTCTATGAACGTTTTCTTTTTTGATACCCTTTAGCACTTAAATTTGTACACAATGTGTTCCTGTCCAGTGATCTGCTTGTGGTAACAGCTAGAGAGGTACTTGTTATTTGGGTGTCACTGCTGGGAATGTTGTTTTTAATCTATTATTTATTACATATTACGCTATTAAAAAGCTAATAACATCACTGTGCTGATTACCCAACAGCAAATGGTAATAAGCCTAATTACTTCTTTTACTCATTCCAATTCTGTCAAAGTGGATTTTTAACAAGAAAAACAGAAACAGAAAATTGTGGTTTAACAAGTAGGCAGCCTACAATTTGGATGCATTTACTCACCTTCAGCAGCTAGTGAAGCTCATCTGAACAAAACCAGACATTTTGTATAACTGCATGAAACACATGCAAGTAAAGAGATATGTAATGTTAATAGGATCAATTTGGATTTAATGTTATTTCCCAACACATCCAAGCTAACATATTCAGGATCAGTCTCTGCAGTGAATGCACAGAGGATAAAAATGAATACCATCCCTTCCCAAATTGTGAAGCATTAGTGAAAATTGAATTGTTATGTTTTTGCGTTTGTAAGTTTGCACATTTTGTAAATTAATATTGGCATAATTTTGAATAAATTGAAAAAAACACACTCTGGAGTTAATAGATAAACACTAGAAGTAATCTATGTGTAAATTTAGGATTTAGCTTCACTTAAATGGAATACATTAGAGGTTGAACAGATGCAGTTGCAGGATTGGTGTGTATGTATGTGCTAGGATGTGTGAAAAGAGTCAGGTTTTATAGGCTGTAAATAACAGTTCTTTTATGAACAGTTAATAAAATTTATTTATTAAAACAGGGAAATGTGGCATGATTTCAAACCTTCTCAGTGACACTATTCAACAGTGGGTTGTGTACAATTGGACATGTGGAATGAACAATGCAATGTCCTTAAATATATAGCAAACTTTTCCAACCTCAAATCCACACTCATCTCATGACACTAGTGTCAAGTGTTGTGAATAAAGGGAACTTCTAACCGATAGCAGAGCAAGAATATGCAAAATTTGAATACAAAGCTGCAATGCTCCATTTAGAACATTTTCACTGAATGTTACAAGTTTGTGTCATTACTTACATTCTGACAGCCAAATTTAGATGTTTCTTACCAGTCTAAAAGAAGTTCAGCATCAATTTTCTTGTTTGTAATTGCCAATAGCTGTTTCGAGCTGTCTTAGCTCGCGAACAGGACCTCTTTCCTGGACCAAATGTTTTGGATAGTAATTAATGTTTAATTTATGCTATACCTGTGGTTGTAAGTCTCAACGCCAGTACACACCAAGCCAATGATTGGCTTTAGCGAACGTCTGAGGGTCAGTCACCTTTTTCTTTTTGGTGCGTACTGCACTGACTGCATTATCTTTCCTCATCATCGTCTTTATCAGTAGTGAGATATCGCTCTCATTAACGAGTACCAGCCCTTACGTGATTGAAAAGCCCTTGAGACAGCTCTTGTCCGTCCTTTCTTGTTGCACACTGGAGGTGTCAGTGAGTAAGTGACACATATTACAAGAGCTAGTTGTTTTAAATGCCAATCCCAATGGCTGTCTCTAAAATCGCACATATAGACACTTTGGTCATAGGATCACAGCGGTTACTTCTTCCCATTGGGTTAATAAGATTATTTTATTTATTAAAATATCTGCAGAACTTTAAAATATTGCCCCTTATAGGTAATACTAGTATTTCTAATACACGTTGCATGTCTTTCTCCCTTTCTCCTTCCCTTCAGGCCCATGAACATTCAGTGGTCCAAGATTAACGACACTTTACCCGAGAGGGCAGAGATTTCTGGCCCCACCTTCCAGATTTCCCGTCTCAGCCAGTCACACAACGGGACGTATTTGTGCCAGGCTCAGAACAACTATGGACGCGCTGCTGATCATTACACCCTGTTGGTGTATGGTGAGTAATATGCTAAAGGTTTTAACGCATTGATTCTTTTTCTCTTTCATTTTCATTTCCACGTTCTATCCCGGGTTTACTGTGCAATTATTTTGAATAATTATATCTTCAATGGAGCTTAGTTAATTCATTAGATTTTATTATTATTTTTTGTGTTTCGATATTTTTTTACAAAACTTTTCAACTTCACTTTTATCTTCCCTGTTGTGTTTTGTTTTTTTGTACTTGGCAATAGGCCCATTAAATTGTAATGGTTTTCTATCTCTTTCAGGTCTGTTTGTTTTTCTGGTTTGGTGCACAGTGGGAAACCTCTGCTGAGCCACCTGTGAAATTGATTGAACAGAGATATTGATTCCACAAAAACATAGGCTACCATGCTCAGATACCACTTACCAACATAATCACTGAGGTTCTACCTTGTACAGAACCTGTTTTATCCATTCCACTCTGACCTGATCCTCAATTAATTCAGAGTAACTTGAAATCTTCAAGTGCAATACAGATTGTCAACAAAATGAATTTTCCAGTTCAAGCCGGCATGTAGACAAAGACAACAGAAGCATGAAAAGCAGAGTAATGCTGTATGTTGGAGCTCTGAATTTTACATGGCATCATTTGGCAAAAAGCAACAGTGAAACATCTCTTGCGTTGCTTGAGCAGATGTATCGGAGATGGAGTGAATGGAGCATGAGGGGCTTTGGTTGTCAGGTTTTACAAGTTTTCCAAAGTGTTGCACCTAGATTCACTGGTGGTTGCTATATGTTTGATGAAGGATGACCCAGATAAACTGCATACTGTGGATCAAAGGATATGACAGTGGAGCTCAAACGTTGCATGAAATTCTTATGTCACCATGAAGTTGTTTGTCAGAAAATGTGACAAATTGACTTTCTGTGTAAGTCTGAAACATGTTGGAAACAAGATTTTAATGTGCTTTAACGCTCTGCAATCATCACATGAAACAACTGCAGTCAAAAGATCAAAATTGAAATATTGAGATTTTAATGGAGCAGCAGCAGAGCTAAATTGTCGAGCTAGGTCATCATGTGGCATCTACAGTTTTACTGCGCTCATGGTTTGGAATAATTACATTAGTGTGGCTGACAGTCTGCTGGTCTGCCCTCTAGATCTCTACCCCCCCTGCTGGTTGCTCCTGTCTTTGCACCCCAACGTCTGTTGCAGAGAGAGGAGAGACACAATAACTTACATAACCTTTTTAGGCTGCTTCTGGTTAGCATCCCCTCATCTATCCATCATACTTGCATTTAAAAATCTCACACCATTGTACAAGCAAGGAAGCATCAAACGGCACACATAATGGCAGGTTTCCGCAGGCGTCGAGGGTGGCAACAGTGGCAAGATGAAAGGTGAAATCCCAACCCCCTTCCCTCTCTCTGTTGAGCTTTGATGTGCATTGCCACCTCAGTGGAAAAATGTTCTGATTTTCTCCCTCAGTCTTCTCACCTTTTTTTTTTTTTGTTTTGTTTTTTTTGAGCCGTCCTCTTCATTTCTTGATCTCTGTGCCATTTCTGCCCTCATCATTTACCTCTTTTCATAATTCTTATCCTCTCTATTTTATCCTGCTGCTCTTTGCTGGTCGTTTATTTGATAAATCTGGCATTATTTTCCTTATCAGCTCTTATTTTCTAAGAGGAAAATTTAAAAAGTGCAATGTGTAAGAGTCTCTTTCCAGACTGGCGCTTTGGGTTGGTAGCTCAGACCAGCCAGCCAGCCCAAGCAAATTCACAATCTGGGAAAAAAGCCTCAACGATCAACTCTCTTACACCTTTCAAAATAAGAATATTGCCTAACCAAAATCCATAAAAGAAATCCACAAAATCAACAGTCAAACCTCAGCCCCTCTGCTCCACACCACAGATTTCCTTCAACCAGCTTCCTAAATCTTCCTTCTGTAGCCTGTACGTACTAAAATATGTGCACACTGACAGATTGTTTCAAACTCCATCTCAATGAGCTTAGATTTGTTGATTCAGCAACAACATAGACACCGTTCTGGCTGTGATGTTTCCATCGATATGTGTGTCTTTGTGAATGTGACATAACTCTAAAGCAACAGATTTTATATACATCACTGCCAAAATGCAAACAAAATCACTGTGGAAGGTTTAATATAGTGAGCTGCTGCTATCTGATGATTAAATGTGAATTTCAGCAGTCAGGATTGAAAGTAAACATGATTCCAAACTGAAAAATGTGTTAAGATCACTCATAACTCATAACATTTCTCACCACTGTTCTTTTTTAATTGCAGCAGCCACATTTTGTAGTAGGTGTCTTATGTATTGTTCTCAAACAGTTTGACTATGTAGATTAAAATAAAGACATACAGTACATGTTCCTCATTTTTAAAATTTTCTGTCAGCTTGTTTTCTGCTTCAGTCGGAACTCCTTTCCTTTCTCTTTTTCTTCCAACCTTTCTTTTTCTCCTGCCCTTCCCCATCCTAATTCTTTTCCTCGACACCTTTGCTTTCGTTTTTTCCACCCACAGGTCTCACCTCTCACATCACCTGTCCACTTCCTCTCCCCACTCCTCCCACACCGTCGCCACTGCTTTCCACCTTGGCACCAGTTTGCCCACGTTCTCGGTTCAGCGTCTTTATTCATTGATCACTGGAAAATGTGATACTGCTAGTGTAGTTGTGTAGCTGAGTGAAGTACTGGGGAGGGATGGATGGATGGATGAGGGAGAAAGAAAAAGGAGAGAAGGACGATGGAGGTCAGGTGCAGGTTAACATTCAGCAGCACATTCTGTCAGGTAAAAGGAATGTCAGGTTAGTTGGAAGCAGCCTTCCCAAAGGGAATCCCAGGGTTCAGTGGGGAAGAAAGGGGAGCGCTTTAGGCTGTATCTTGTAAAGGATGAGTCAGCAGAAAAGATACCCCCTTTTTTTTTTTTTTTTTTTTTTTTTAAAGGTGCAGTAAAACTACCAGCGCTCTGTCTAGTCTCAGTCTCCTGTTCATTTCAAGTCAACCTTCCCTCTGTGACAGTTAGTTGCCATCAGGGTCTGTACACAGGCAAAAGTTGCTGCCAATTTGTCACAGGTGCTGCTGCTTTATGAACGGAGACAAGCTTAATGCTGGGAAAGCAGAACAGATAGCAAGAAGTCGGAAACTCTCCAAGGAGTCTGGCGGCAGCAGAGACGCGATGTTCTGAAGCTGAGCTTTATTTGACTGGTCACACGTACAAGCAGCTTAACTGTGTGTGTGTGTGTGTGTGTGTGTGTGTGAGCGAGTGCGCACGTGCTCTCCAAGGAGTCTGGCGGCAGCAGAGACGCGATGTTCTGAAGCTGAGCTTTATTTGACTGGTCACATGTACAAGCAGCTTAACTCTGTGTGTGTGTGTGTGTGTGTGTGTGTGTGTGTGTGTGTGTGAGCGAGTGCGCACGTGCTTTGATGTGTTTGTAATTCAAAGGGAGAGATTGCGACTTCTCTCATTAGTGTGCCTATCTTTGTGGGCACCACTGAATGCCATGCAATCTAGTTTCTGCAACTTCCCTAAAGTCACTAGTATTATTTATGTTAGAAAGTGTTTTAAATGAGTCACACAGTGCACTCACTCAAGAGAGCACAATGTCTCTATCACCCCTGCCATTGTGTCATGGAAAATGGTGTCAGTGATAGAGAACGTGTTCCTATATATTCCAATTGCCTCGTAGATAGATGTCAATCTGCCAGGTTTATTTTCTTCAGCCTCCACTCAAAACATGTCTGTCTTGGTGTTAACGCATTCTTTAACCCACTCAATGGTTACCGGGGCCTGCCTGCCAAGGAATATCATTTGTCCTTGTCTTTATCTCTTGTCAGCGGACGAGGTCAATTCCATTTCGCACACACAGTCAATTTGGGAAAATAATTACTAACATTTGACTGTGGTATCGAAATGGCATTGGCCTCAATTGCCGAACCATGTGTCTTTCCTCCACTTCTTCTATTTTACTTGTTTCCCTTGCACTCAAACTTAATTGTAGGAGCTGCTTTTGAGACAGTGGTTGTCTAGCAGGATGCAGAGATAGAGCAATCAAGAAGCTCAGTCAATTTCCAACAATAATAAAACATGTTATATTTTTATGGGCAATGTAACTTTGTTTTAAAACTCTGCAGCGCCTGTTGGTTGAAATGTCCTTGCACGTTGTAGATAATAGCATTCGTGTATTTGTGTGTTATCCCATTCCCTGTCTTGTCTATAGATAATGTGTCAGTCACCACCATGGTCCCTCCCACTCCAACCATCCAACCCATCACCTCCCATCCCGTCACCCCAACCCTCCTAACACCCAGCTTTGGTCCAGACCCAAAAGGTAACACACACACACACGGCTAATTATGCTGCCGTTGCTACCCGCCACCTTTCTCCTCATCCTTCCCTTCTCCCCTTTGGTGTCTGCTCGTTTATGACTCTCAGGTGGGCTTCACAGACACACTCATTTTTTGCATCTATATGAGCATGTCTGCAGACACTCAGATGTGCACCATTGCCCTCTCTCCCGCTTTTCTTATCACTGTCTGTTTAATGCTCTTTACAAGTGCATTGCCCAGTCAGCATTTGTGTATGCATGTGTGTGTGTGTGTGTGTGTGTGTGTGTGTGTGTCTCTACTGTCTGGAGTGGGTCTTTTGGTGCTCAGTGGATGCTGATGATGAATCTGCGGTAAGAGTTTAAAGAAACTGGAAACACCACCAGCCTTGCCCCGCTGAATGCCATGCAATCTAGTTTCTGCAACTTCCCTAAAGTCACTAGTATTATTTATGTTAGAAAGTGTTTTAAATGAGTCGCACAGTGCACTTACTCATAATTTCACGCACACACTGAAAAGCAAATATCTGCAGAATGTGTGAAAGATGTGGTCTCTGTTGGTTGTTTCATCTCTGTGCCACTATTGTTAAGGAGAAATTGGATTGGATGTGTGTGAATGCAATGAAGGTGCATGCAAATGTGGGTGTCCGTGACTGTGAGGAGAATATAGCAGATTGTCTGGTGAAAGCCCAGAGGGCTCGCTTATGTAATTGAACTGAGCTGCTGCACTCAGATGAATTGCCAAGCCAATAAAACCCATTAGAATTGAATTGCATGAGAGAGTGTGGGAGATGGAGGAAGGTGGTGGGATCAGGAGACAAGGATTGTTACGTGTGGCACACATATGTTTGTGCTTGCGCATTCATGTGAGCGGGGATTTGCAAAAAAGAGAAGAAACTAAGCAAGATGAAGAACTGATAAACTAATGGTCTCACAGAAGGATCTGTGGAAAGCAGAGGGGGAGTGATTGGAGGATGAAAAGGATGGACACATCGTGGGGGATACTAGCTGACGAGAGATTAGTCTGTGTCTGCTCGGCTGTAGTAATGAACCCTGAGGATAATTTCAAAGAAAAACAGACCTCCATTTCAGTAAGACTTAGGAAAAAAAACATGAGAGTGAAATTGGAAAAAGGCTGTTGCAAATTGTATTTGAAAGAAATCAATCAGTGTCTACCTCGAAGGCCTCGGCAGTGGACCGCTGACAAATAGCCAGAAACTGTTGTAGCCACAACTTGGTTGTTAGTGATGGACCCCTTTCAGTCAGGAACAGTGAGCATGAAAGAATAACTGGGCTCATCCAAGATGGCGGCGCAATATCCTCAGGTGCACTTCTGCGAGGAGAAGATACGAGGAGAGACGTCATTATCACGAGTGCCACCAGATCCATCCTTGGCAATAACGTGGGCTGTGTGCCTGATTGGCAGCCATGTAGTGTTAATGAATAACAATATGATGTGGGTAAAAGGGGAAGCTGTCGGCCAAGAGAGCGTAAGCTGTATGGTATTCTCCTTAATTAAACTGAAGAAAGACAGCAAGGGAGCATAGATGCCAAGGACTGAAGGCAGAGATGCAGTCAAATTAAGGAAAATGTATGAGGCAGGGGGTGTTGGGCAAATAAGGGGAAGGGTGGTGATTGAAGACAAACACAAAAAATAAGTGTGACATGTTCGTAAGGAGATTATGAAAAACTGGAAACTATGAGAAACAAAGAATTTATAGGTCATTCAGGATCGTCCAGAGAGATTCATCAGCGTCCAGTTAATTAGTCCAGCGACCCCAGCCGTTAATCCTTTGGTGACAACCACATACACTCATGCATGTATCCACATACACACACTGTGGTACATGCACTTGTTCAGTAAAGCAGCAGCACTCACACAAGCTGGGATAATTGTAATCTCCCTCTTTATCTGCCATACTTGTTTCATCCCTTTTTGTCTCACTTCACCTCACAGAAAACTCATCTCATCTCTCTGTCGGTCCAACAAAATACACAAAGAATAATGTGCATTTCTTATCCAAGAGAAGAACAGTGTGCTGAGCTTGAAATGAAAGCAGAATCGGGGAGGCATAGTGCTGACATAAGAAGAGTGCAAAAAGAGATTGATGACCTCAGGGCCATTGGGAGAAAGGGAGAGAATAGACAGAGGAATACTTACCAATAAATTACTCCTGAGCACTAAGGCGTGTGTGTGTGTGAGCATGAACACGCATTCTTAAATACAGTAGGCTGTGCACTGCACTCAGGCCATTGTGTATTTCAAAACAAGTTGTGCGTGTACTGAGACCAGCGTTAGTTAAATTTGAAAATGTGATATATAAAATGCAGTATTAGTAGTTCCCCATATTTGCAAATAATTAGTTGCTCTAAAATATTACTGTCTGTGCAGATTAATGTGTTATACTACTTTTGCCTTAGTTTCAACAAAACACCTGCTGAAGTAGGAAGGGCTTAAAATTAAAGAAGGTGATGTTTTATAGCAGTAAATGAAAGCCCAGTCTTGTTACAATGATGGTTCCTTTAAGAACCATTACAATCAGACAAAAGGAGATGATATTGAATATCCATTTCAAAAATGTGGAGACTTGGAGTTCTCCTTCATGTCAAACAGAGATAGCTGAGGTTGTTCAGGCGTCTCATGGACGCCTGTCATCGGGGCTTTTCTGTGGCAGATAAGAGGAAGAGGAATATAACAGATTAATAGATGGGGAATATGACCCCCTCAGCCACCTCAGCTATCAACAGGCAAATGTGATGTGATGTAGATTTTTAAGAAATCAATAAACAATGTAGGCAAGTAGCGTGTTAGGTGATACAGTAACTGCAATAATGTTACCAAAATTTTATTGATGGTGCGTTAGATTACTTGCCTGAGACATAGACTGTGTTGAACATGGGGGTTTCATGGAGATTGCTTGATGACAAAGTGGCATGTTATTCACTCTTAAGGTTCTGATTCAACCACTCACTCATCTTCCTTTTAGTACTAGTCAGTTATTATTTTTTTGTCTTTAACTGCAATATGAACTTGTCTCTTTATTACCTCTCTACCTGCCATTGTGCTCGAGCCATTGATTCTGAGAATGTGTCAAGATCCAAGCCATTGTTGGGCGGTGAATAGGACAATCCCTGCATGGCACTGTTCCACTGGGAATGCATCTGTCACAGACAATGTCTCTATCACCCCTGCCATTGTGTCATAGAAAATCGTGTCAGTGATAGAGAACGTGTTCCCATATATTCCAATTGCCTCGTAGATAGATGTCAATCTGCCAGGTGTAATTTTCTTCAGCCTCCACTTAAAACATGTCCGTCTTGGTGTTAACGCATTCTTTAACCCACTCAATGGTTACCGGGGCCTGCCTGCCAAGGAATATCATTTGTCCTTGTCTTTATCTCTTGTCGGCGGACGAGGTCAATTCCATTTCGCACACAGTCAATTTGGGAAAATAATTAGTAACATTTGACTGTGGTATCGAAATGGCATTGGCCTCAATTGCCGAACCATGTGTCTTTCCTCCACTTCTTCTATTTTACATGTTTCCCTTGCACTCAAACTTAATTGTAGGAGCTGCTTTTGAGACAGTGGTTGTCTAGCAGGATGCAGAGATAGAACAATCAAGAAGCTCAGTCAATATCCAACAATAATAAAACAGGTTATATTTTTATAGGCAGTATAACTTTGTTTTAAAACTCTGCAGCGCCTGTTGGTTGAAATGTCCTTGCACGTTGTAGATAATAGCATTTGTGTATTTGTGTGTTATCCCATTCCCTGTCTTGTCTATAGATAATGTGTCAGTCACTACCATGGTCCCTCCCACTCCTACCATCCAACCCATCACCTCCCATCCCGTCACCCCAACCCTCCTAACACCCAGCTTTGGTCCAGACCCAAAAGGTTACACACACACACACACACACGGCTAATTATGCTGCCGTTGCTACCCACCACCTTTCTCCTCATCATTCCCTTCTCCCCTTTGGTGTCTGCTCGTTTATGACTTTCAGGTGGACTTCACAGACACACTCATTTTTTGCTGCAACCTTTCTTCACCCTGCATCTACATGAGCATGTCTGCAGACACTCAGATGTGCACCACTGCCCTCTCTCCCGCTTTTCTTATCACTGTCTGTTTAATGCTCTTTACAAGTGCATTGCCCAGTCAGCATTTGTGTATGCATGTGTGTGTGTGTGTGTGTGTGTGTGTGTGTGTGTGTGTGTGTGTGTGTGTGTCTACTGTATGGAGTGGGTCTTTTGGTCCTCATTGGATGCTGATGATGAATCTGCGGTAAGAGTTTAAAGAAACTGGAAACATCACCAGCCTTGCCCCGCTGGGAATGGCGAGATGCTGCGCAGACACACTTATTTGCATCGTATACACACACATTCCCAACCCCATGTGCAGAACGAGCGGGAGAGTGAGAGAAAGAATGCTCAGGGGGTCCAGGTGGTTGTGTAATCATATTCTCCCAGATGAATGCTACACAGCAGAAGAAAGAGAGGCTGATTGGTACTCCTATGCTACCCTCAGTGTATGTGACAGTAAAGCTAAACACTTGCTAGTTTCCCTCTTTCTTGTGTATGAGCAGAATCTATTTATCTCATGCAAACACTCACACAAACAACATGCTCAATTTTTGTCTTCTGCTGTCTTTCTGCACCCTTAGCCAACTCTCTGTCTCCTCTCCTCTGTGGCTTTAAAAGAGAGATTAATCAAAGGGAGCAGAAGCGTCTCTTTTGTCCTTGTGTTGCCGCTGCCGACTGTGGCAGGTAGAGGCAGTTCGCCTGCTGGGTATGTGCAGAGATGTGATAAAGAGTCACAGGAAAGGCCAAGGCCTGAGAAGTTTAAAGAACGTTCACTCAGTGTTGATGCGGTATCTAAAGGCTCTCCTTGGAGCAGCGATGCACTTGTTAATAGTGTCAGTCATTTCCTGCGGCGCTTTGAGTTTAGCAGATTAAGGTGGTGTGAGGTAAAGGTATTTTGTGTCAACCTGTCTAAAATAATGCTCGCCCCAACAATAATGTTCTTTGTGCCGACACATGCACCGATTTAACTGCATCGTGCACGCATGACAATTTGACACGCATAAGCAAATAAGTGATGCAATTAGTCACAGTGCTCAATGGGACAATTTTCCTTTTCTTCAGCTGTCCATCTTCCTCCTCTTCATTTCCTTCATCTCATCTATCACTCCCTCTTTCTCTGCCGATGTCTATGTGTTAGCACTGTATTAATGATTCATGTTTTAATACCATTCTGTCAAGGACCAAAGGCTGCATCAATAACTCAGAGTCATTTCCACTTATTGGCCTTACCAGATCTGACATAACACCCCTACTCAGCATCATTAAAATAAAAACCCTTTTGGTATCGTGTCAGTAACTCAGATGCCCTCTCTGACTCACTTCTTAGCACAAATTACATTTTTGTCCACAAAATGTAAATCAGCTAAATGTGTTCAGTTTTCAACACGTGGTGATTTACTGTACAAAGTAATTTCCTGCTGCTTTAGCCCTTAGACATGGGATTGTCAGCAGCAGAAATCATTTGCTACACATACTGAAGGACAACAGGCCAAAGGAAGGACTACATAGATGTAGACCGTGTCATTGACTTCAAAAAATAATTATCATGTGCACACGTTAATTATCTTGTCTTGAATTATTACCTAATGCGCACAAGATTAAAAAAAAAAAAAATTTAAAAATATCACTTTGCTGCGCTTCAGAGGCCCCATAGTAAAATTAATATTACAATTTACCAAAGTTTCATGAGGTTTCATCAAATCTTTGCTTTTGTGCGACAACACCCCCAGAGCTCAAATTTATTTATCTAAAGTTTACTCTAAAGTGCTTAATTAATTATTTAAACAATCAACTGAAAAATTATTGAATTTTGTTATCATTTAATATTTCTGCCAGCACAGTAATTACTATTTTTTTTTCTGTCTTTTCAACTCTGAAGGACACTTTCTGTTAATTTTCCCATTGTTGTTTGGCATTTGTCCTTTAAAGCACTTGGTAAGAGGATCACATGAATAATTCCCAGGGTTTCTACAATTTTCTACGACAAAATGTCACAGAATTTAACGTGCCGGTTTTGTGTCTCTCCTATCGCGCATTGAAGTCTTTGATTTTATTTACTGGGACTGTGAGTTTGCCTCATTCAAAATGCATTGTGTTCTTGACAGGCATTTGGCTGAAGTGGGTTTTTAAAGGCCACGCTTATTTTTTTTATTCACTCTCTTCATTTCTCCATCCTGTTCTCACCCATTCTGACTGTCTGGGGTTCTTACTGTGGGGTTGATGAAAGGTGATAATGGAAGTTGGGTGGAAGATATCGACTTCTCCCTTCTCCTGTCTCGCTTCCCTGTGTTCTCCCCCACATGCTGGAATTTTAATGCCCTTTTTTTCTCTCACTTTTATATCTTACCAGCAACCTTTGCTATAATTTTGTTTCATCTTCCTCTTTGTCCCTTTTACTTTGCCTGCATTTTTCTCTCCATATTTTCTTTTATACACTCCACGCTCCACCCACGCACATACTAGTCACTTCTCATCATGTTATTTTTCTTTCTTTCTCTTTTCTCAGATCCTGGTGCAGTGGTAGAGACTCACAGCGCAGTACCATATGCAGTGGTAGGTGGCGTTCTGGCACTGCTGGTTTTCACCATCATCTGCGTGCTCATTGTCACCATCTGGTGCTCCGTGCGACAGAAAGGTAACAAATAAATAACACAACAAATAATTCAAATGTTTTTGGCACATTTAGCACATTTTTCATGGGCACATTCTCTCATTTCACAATTTTCTGGAGAAAAGTGGTTGAAAAAAACAGTTAAAAACCACATTGATTGTGAAAATAATCTTTTAAATGAGATGTAGCTTTCAGTGCAGAACACACAGGATGGGATGCTACTTTCTAGGCGGCACTATCATGATGGATCACCTTTGCCAGGGGAGCTGAAGAGAAAGGGCAGGGTTTGAAATGTAGGTGTGGTCCCCATGTTTTATGACTATTAGTGAGCGTATCAAGGCTCATCCATTAAAAACAGCATCCTCGCGTTCCCTCTTTTTAAAGCGCCCTCGTATTGGCAGACTTTGACCACGCACCACAACTGCCAAGAAATGATTCTCGAACCGTGAAGCGGGCAGCTATAGGGCCGTTACTTATCCTACGGTCAGACAACCTGTCAGTCAACGCTTAGTAGGGCTTGACCGCCTATCAGCACAGGGACAGGACTATTACAAGCAAACTATGTTGAGTCCAAGCTATTCAGGCTCTGTCCTCGGCCCGCTGGGACTGTCAGCACGCCAGTCAGCCTCTGCGGTGATGAGAGTGTGAATGTCATCCACCCCTGTAGTGAAGGGAAAACTCGAGCAGGAAGGTGATTCAAGCAGTTCGTGTGCTCTGTAACCTGTACTGCACAGTATCATCTATCATACAGCCCTACGGGGTAGTAAATTGTGTGTAATGGGTTTTCTCAGTGACGCAAACGTTCCATTGTTCTCTTGCACCTAACCTTCCCTCCACCCTTTTCTGCCAATCTCTCCTTTTTCTTTTTATCTCCTCTATATTCTTCTGCTCTTGCCCTTCCTCTGCTGCTTCTTACATTCACACATCCCTGCCCTACATTTAATTTCCTCCAATAGGCTCATACCATACCCGAGAGCCTATTCTTGCTTGGTATTGACCTAACAATCAATTAACTAATGAATTAATCAGTCAGAGGTATTGAACTTAATATTATCAGGGCTGAGTGGTTTGATAATGCTGCATGATGCTGCAGTGATCATGATGCTTTGCCACCTAACCATCCCCCTCCAATCTCCTCCTTGGTGTCTCTCTCTCTCTCTCTCTCTCTCTCTCTCTATCTCTGTCCATTTAGGTTCCTATCTTACCCATGAGGCAAGTGGGTTGGATGAACACGGCGAAGTGCAAGAGGCATTCCTCAATGGGAACGACGCCAGCCAGGGCAAGAAGGAGTACCTACTGTAGCCCTTTTCCTTCCCCATTCCCTTCTCTTCTGTCCCCCCCCCCAAATTATACAGTATAAATACACACCCACACAAACACACACTTACACAACAATGCGCCATAAAAGGCGGCCTTCTCAAAACGACTGTATACAGATACTGCACACAGCCAGTCCATTCCACTCCATTTCACTCCTTTGCAATGCATATCCTCCATATCCTCCTCACACACACCAAGAGAACGACTGAGAGAAAGAGGGCCTATACACCCACCTGCCATTAATGACTGTGCCGTATACAAGAAGTCATAGAAAGCTGGGGAGGAGGGGGAGGTGACAGTGAGGTGAATGTAGACAAAAAAACAAAATGATGCCATAATTATTTTGATTCAGAGGGAAGCGGGGGAGCACAAAGAAAAGAGGCACTCTGCCAGTGCAGCTGGCAAAGAGGAAGAAGCAGATGATTTCTATAATTTCATGCCTGGAGAAAACCACCACCTCAAAAAGCTCAATTTTAACCTGGTGGAGACAGCGGGGGCAGTGTGTGAGGAGGTAGGAGGTAGTTGACCACGAGCTATTGAGTGCTGGATGCTAAGAGATTTGACTTTTTTAGATATGGCCAAAGCGTCCTGCCTAAGTGCAATTCATCACTTTCCCATTGCTAATATATACTGTTCCTCCTTGTAACAGTGAGGAAGCTGTGGTTATGATTTTGTTTCATTTACTCTCCATTTCTCCCTTGTTAACCTGTTACCATCCTCCCTCGTCTCACTTATATCTCTCTTTCTCTCATTCTGTCTCTCTCTATCACTCTTCCTTTGTTGGCTCCTAATAATGAAAGGATTAGTATTGGGCTGCGTTTTGACACAGAAGAAATGAATATGACTTGCTAAGTCTTTAAAGAAAAGAGTAATTATTTTAGAATGTCATTAAGAGGATTAAAAGGTTTAAAAGTCTTAATAAGAAGGGCAAAGGGAGCGATAGCAAAAGGAGTGAATGAGAAAATAAAATTTTCTGAATGCTCCCACACATATGCATATACAGTACATGCACACATCCATGCATACAGTTACAGTAAGATGTTGACAGAACAAGTATACATATCTTTGACCTCCTTATTTGTATAAAAAAGAAGAGTAGAGTAAATTAAAGGAAACTTTTAAGAAATAAAAAAACAGTTTACTATTGAAAATGCATTATGAAGCAACTATACTAACACAGAATATTAACCTATAGAGGTGCGAAGTCGAACAAACCACTGTCCAGTGATCTTTAAAGAGAAAAAGAAAAGAGTAAAAAAAAATTGTCTTATGAGAAACCAGAGGTCTTATTGATTTTTTATTAATTATTATTATTATTTGAACAATTATGATTGTTGGTATTGTTATTATTATTGCCGTTGTTATTATTATAATTGTAAATGTTAAAGAAATGTGCACTTCCCATGTTTTGTTTTTGTTCTACTGTAGAAAACTTGCTGTCTTTTTTCACTCTTACCTTTCCTCTCTCTTCCAGTCTATCGCTCTCTCCGCCCCCCTGTGCCAAGTCGTCTTTTCTCCTGTCTTTCACTCTTGTTTATTTTAGAGTTCATGTGTTATTGTTGATATATAGCTAACGATTTCTTTATAGGGGAAAGATACAAAGCACGACAAAATAAAAAAGATTCCAAAAATAGCCTGATCAGACTGGTTGCTGGAGGTGTCTACTGTTTAATTAGCAGGTTTTGCCGCATTTGAAATCCCACGAAAAGAGAAAAAGGAGCACTTGATAAGCTCAATGGGGAATGGTGAAATTATATTGGTGGAAAGATGAAAATGAAGGCAACTGAGCTGCTTGTAACTGTCAACTCATTCAGAATATAAAAAAGGGAACACAACAGAGGGTTCTATAACATTACTAATGAATTATAAGAACAGATAACTGGGAAGAAAGGATGACAGGACGATTGAGCCAGATGCACACTGAAAAAAATGACTCTGCCATTAACTTCTAAGCAATCAATACTCGGCTCTGCCGAGGAACACTCAACATGTCCATCTGTGCACAGAGCTAGATTTGAAAGCCACCGGAGGTCGCTGGGTGATAGATCGATGTGTTTCTCTTCCATCGATGGCAAGGCTCCATGGTCGCCTGTCATAAAGACAGATTGTCAAACAGCAATCAAAGTAATGGACTCACCGAGAGCTACCAGCATGAAATGACACTCCAGCCAACAAACATTTCACACAAACACACACACATATGCAAGTCAACACCAGACACATCTTCCCCTTTATGATGAAGTGAAAGTAGCTGACGCAATCACAGCTCCTGCTATGTTTTCTGTGAGTAATAAAGCTGAGAGTATTGTATCACAAAACTGATTATCAACTTTCAAACAAAGGCATCATGTGTTGTTTTTTTGTGAGTCGCAGAATTTAGTCTAGTTGTGTTTGACAGTTCAGTTCAGCCATCATTATTTTGACTTCTTACAGAAAAAAAGATTCAGTTCAAGTTAACGATTGTATGATTTCCATAAAGAAATTTTTAAGCCTATTAAAATCCACAGGAATAATTGTTAGGTTATTGCCAACATTGTTGCTTCTCGCTCTGGTGCACATCGAGTAACTGACCATTATCTGACCATTATAACAATGCAGCTCTTAAACCTGATGACATTCAGACGACCTCCATGATCTTAGAACCTGATTATCAAATCAATAGACATAAAGAAAAAATGACAGTGAAAGAAACCAGACTATAAGATTATGCAGAGAATGTAGCATTATCTGGACGCTTACGACAGGAAGAGGCCTGTGAATAACTCCCTCGCTGATGCTCGCTCACTGATTAACATCCTGGAACAGATTTACGTCCAAGAATTCGCCATTTATGGCCCATTTATGGCAGGCATATTTCTTTTCTGGAAACCTCAATAGTTGTCTCAGTCCATTCAAGCACAAACACTTTCTGGTGGCTCTACGGTAGTTTTGTCAAAGTTTTATCCATCTCTCAAAGCAACTCTTATGACTCTAGGATGGAGAAGGTAGTTTATGTTCACTGGTCATGGCAATGTGACTCCATCAAGGCAAGAAATGTGTGTACACAGTGGCAGCATAGCATGAGGCATTGATTGAGGTGCCGGTGTTGAGGCCGAGCATAATCAGGAAGCAGAGAGGCAGACGGAACAATTGAATGGGCAGCCATGCCAGGGAAATGTTTTTTCCCCCTCCACCAGATTTTTCTCTATCAATAATATGTTCCAGTCAAGGATTTTTTTGTGGTGATGGAAGACTGTGTATTTTTTAGAGTACATAAATTGGAAATAAATGGAAAGCAGGAAAAGGCATGACAAAGGAGAAAGCAAATGCCAAACAGATCTGCACGAGCTGCACAAAGAGTGCGCTGAGACTGAACAAAGAGCAAGTAACAAACCTAAAAGTGTGAGAGGAAGAGTTGTTGAGAAGCAGAGTAAAGAAAAGAGAAAGTGTGTTGAATGTCATGCCCATGTTCGACGCAGATAGAGATGGATTTCTCCATCGGTGGTTTCTTACACCAACACATTTCAAAATGAATAATCCAATTAGAGTGAGCAAGGTCCTTTTTATTACAAGAGAGCATCACATTGTATTTATAAGTTTAATCAAAGCTACCATGAAAACTGTGTCATAACCAGGTTAATGATGTTTTTTTTTTTCTTCAATGCTGCATTCAATGCTGACCTCTGTTATTACTGAATGTTTAATTAAATGCTGTCACTCATATATCTACATTATTGCTGCTGGGCTTAACAGAGATTTAGAGCAGTCTTAGAATAGAACTTACAGGAAGAGCAATCAAAGAAAACAGACATCTGTGATTGGGTAGTCGCCATCATCCAGAGACTTAATTTTCTTACCGACATTTGGTGCGGGACCTGATAGTTAACTGGCCTTTTCATTTCCAGGTATTTCATAACGTCAGTGCAAGAGGTTACTGATTTAATTTAAAAAGCCAATAACAAACAGGAAAATGGCATATTTACTCTTCTTTACTCTGCAAGCTGATTGTATCAAACATGAGCTTTATCATGTGCACACAAAACATGAAAGGAAAAATGTTTCAGCTGCTCAAAGATGTTGACAAATGTGTACATTGAAAACTAGATTTTCCATGTTAACAATTCAGACCTCTGAGCACACTTTGGCTTTGAGGGATTGTTTGGCTGAAGACCATGGGCTGACCTGCACGGCTTCACACAGGGCTTTATGCACAGATTTCGCTCTTGATACGGGCACTGTGGGTAGAAGGTGAGGAACAGATAGAGGACAGGATGGCTGCTCTTCCCCCACTTGTTTCTTTGGAGGAGTGAAGAGGATCTGGGGGACCAGGCCATACAGCTGGAAGAGGACCGAGGCAGTGGTGTGAGCCCAGGCAGGAACATTGGTACAGGTAGTGAAAAGAATGAGAGCATGGATGATGTGGATGGGTAGACACAGCAGAACTAAAAGGGAGAGGGACAGAGCCAGGGATTGGACCTGGCAAGAGTCAGTTTTAGTGGGGTCTGCATGACTTAAAGAGGCTTTCCTGGACTTGACACACAGCAGGTCAAGGTAAATAGCCAGCAGGCAAAGAAAGGGGAGCACAAACACTGTCACCCCATGGACATAGACTAAGTACTGTGGACTAAGAATGTTGTCAGGGGTACACACTCCCCAGTGGCTGCTGTGAATTTCAGCATAGGTGAAATTGTGCATGTCTTCCACATAAAACTTTGACAGGAACCCCCCATACGGAAGGTGCTTTGCAATAACCTTGCGGTCATGGAGGTACTTAGGGGGTGTGAATGGGGTGATAACGGGTAAAGAGGTTGTCCAGTTTCCATGCAGCCCAAGGCCAGCCGTGCCAGGACCCGACCAACCGCTTCTCCAGGCGTCAATATCTGAGCCAATGAACTGGGCAAAGGAGGACAGAACAGAGCCCACCCAGCACAGCAGAACCACACAAAGAGCTCGCTGACGGGTGATCACCAAGGAGTACCTGTCAAGTGAATGGGGACATATGTGTTTGATTGAATGATTGAGCCTCAGGCCTCATTTTTCATTTACAGTAAGCCAAAATTCAAAATGGCCCACCCCCATCAAGAAAAGCACATTTTCATTTACAACTAATTACTGACTTCAGTCTGATCTAACAGCTCTAGCATCAACTTGAGTAAATCAATTGCTTATGAGTGTAGTTTGAAAGAGTTGTTTTACTCACACCTGTTTTTGGTTGGTGCAAAGCAAACGACCATTAAATCTACACAATCCTTAGTGTCCTCCACTGAGGCTAGAGTTGTAGGTCACTGTCAATCAAACATCTGAGAACTCCAATTATACTGAAAACTTGCCTGAGAGCGTTGACTCTTTCCAACCACATACTCTGCTTCATATGCAAGGTTTTAATGTATTGTGTGATTATAATAAGGAATATAGCATGTGATACTCAATTATATTTCCAAGATAAATGACTTATGTATCTTATATAATATGGAATATATTTGGTTGGTCAAATACTACTACAAATACAATACCAAATATTACATCAAGAATGAGGCTCAATCTCTTACAAATTTCTGCTTAAGTAAGGTTAATATCTGAAAAGCTTTTTTTTCCACTTAATCTTACATTGATTTCTATTTTTCAATTTCTTAAACTGATTTTACCCTCTTCTAGACTCACCTGTCTCCCATCAGGTGCTGCAGGTGGGTGTCCAATGTGAGCAGCATTAACAGGAACATGGTAAAGTGTCTGACCAGCATAGGGCAACCCACCAGGATTATGCAGGTGTACAGACACTGGGCGCTTTGCATGTTGAGTATGACTGTCACGGGAACCCCGACCGCACCACCAACAGCGCCGACCCAACCCAGGCACAGCCGTAGACAACAGGAGACACTCCCCGGCCGAATCTGGGTTCTCTCCTGGACGTCGGCCACTTTGCTGCTGCTACTGATCGCCATGCACAATCTCACACTCACCAAAATTACAGATACAGATAGTATGCACTGGCACAGGGAGTACAGCCAGATGAACTCCATGTCTGGAAGAGATACCAGGGACACAGGGACTGATAGAAATAATATATTTTGAAACAGTCATTACTGATAGTCCTAACTGATGATAATTAAAGAAAAATATATTAATGCCTATGCAAATAAAGTCTCATTCACTCCCACTCTAGTTGCCACCAATGCCATGTACTCCCACGTGGCTATTTCTGCAAAGATTGGCCATGCAGCATTAACTTGCATTGTCAAAGAAATGTTCGAATATAGAGAAAGACAAGGCCAAGAGAAAATGCAAATGAGAACTGATTGACAGGGTGGAGGGAGTGTTGGGGTCAAGCAAATGGGTGTATGTCAGAATAATAAAGATAGTAAGTGATGGAGAAAGTACAGATTTGGAGGGATGGAGAATATGATACAGGTTTGTGCCCCAGGATGGGACATTGGTATGGAGAGAGTAACTGTTTTGATATGTATTGGAGAGCTCTGAATGTGCCTGGAGAGTGAAAAGGTCAAGCCAGACCAAACTTGACAGAACTTCTCCACTGAGGATGTGAGTACAATACAAACAAAGAGCAACAAGCACAGAGATGGGTGGCAACATACTGTTAACAATCTCTTTTCTTTCCTTTTTTGGGTCTTTGGTTTGCCTCTCTCTTCTCGTGGCCCACTATACTTCATTTGCACATTCATACCCTCTGAAACATAAATAGGCCTAGACATTTATGTGTAAACACATGAGCACTGAGCAATCACACAGGAGCACTCTCCTCCAATGAGTCATTTCCAACAAATGTGTTCAGAAATGATTGGCAGCTAATTTCACGGTGTTTTCAAACAATAGTCTCTCATAAACCAAAGTGAATTAATTTTGATTTACCCAAATTTGCCTCAGCAATATGACACCTGTCCATGCCACGTAGTTAATTTGACCTTTTCAGAATATTTGGGGGTAGTCGTCATTTTAATCACAACTGGCTTAAATAACCTCTTTATTGCTTCATAATTTGCTTCATAATTTGCAAATGCACATTTGTCTACTGTCCAACCACTTGAAGGGTCTCAGCAAAATGATTGATTTAGAGTAATTAATGAGTTTTAATGCACTTTGTGTACGTTTTAGATTGAAATTGGTTGACTGGTCACTCCCAGTGTAATGAATTGCTTTAATTCATCAATAAAGCTCTTTGAAACAACACTCAAGCTATAGGGCCAAATCTTTAGAGTCAGATCTTTAAAGAGAGTTGAACAGCCGGTGGTCTCTGGATGTTGGTATAATGTCAAATAAGTAAATTAAAAAAGGTAAAGTTACCTGTTGTGAAGCCCCACGATGACACAGACGGGCCCAGTTTATTTAAAAGCTCTAAAATCTATCCTCTGTTTGACTTGGTTGCCTTTTTAGTTCCCTCAAGGATCTCTGTCACTGCCTTACACCTCTCAGTCTAAACAGTCTGTCCACACGATATATAAACCTCTGTCTATCCACCTGACTACTATCTATCTGTTTCCCTCTCTCCTTTTTCTGCAAACATATCAATTGTGTCAATGTTGGAGCATGGCTGCCCTTTCCATCTGAAATGTGCAAAGGGCAACACTATCTCTGCTGGCCAAGGAATTATGTAAATAGAATACACACACACACACACACACATGTGTACATATATGAGCATGGAAACTCTTACAGACACACAAGGTTTATTCTTAAAGAAAGGGCCTTTTTATCCATTGCTTTTCCCCTTTGGCTCGATCCATTTTCTTTTAAATTTGAGTGAGACAGAGGAAAAAAGAGATAGCTCTCAACTCCAAAGGCAATGTGCTTTTTGATGGTTGATCGTGTGGAGATGATAAAGCTGAGCAGAGATATCAAAGATGTTTACAGTCTTATCTAGAGGTATTGTTCCATGAGAAAAAATTAGCAGAGAGCACCAAAACATGAACAATATTGGTAGAATAGTGGATAGCCTAAATAATGCCTTTAATTTTATACATTGACCACACTATTCCTGTGCTCTTGGATAAATTAAAAATACCTACTTGATACAACAGTACTCTTTATTTGCCAACCAAAAGCCTAAAGCTGTTATTGATGTAATGTTTGTTCAAAATGCGAAAATGTTTTTAAATGACCTGCACTGGACCAAAGGGCTGACTGTCAAGGCCTGAAAGGGATGCTATATTTCCACAAAGCTACTGAAGCATATCAGTGTTTATACATTTACTTTTTCTGCTCTCTGCCAACATGGCAGAGCTGCAGGCAGGGGTGCATTGAGCTCTATCAACAAGGCTCCATTTTACAGAAATCTGGCCAAAAGCAAAATTAGAAACTGAGATTGAAAAAGTTATTTTAAACATTGCTGTGGGACATTTGTTGTTTAATTGTGGAGGAAGAGATACTGAAGTGGATTGGGGGGGTTACACAAGAAGCATCATAAATAGGGTAAGCACTAGATCTTAATGAATCCTGTCCATAGGCACTCCGTTGAAAAATGGGCCATTCTTGTAGAGTGTCTAAATAACTAGTTTCATATGCGCTTATTATAAATTAAGATGTAACTGTTAGTGATAATAAGGGAATAGAAGCTAAATTTCGGTTGTTATTAGAAATTATTAGCAAAATTAATCTTTGAAGTAATTCTCTATCACAAATAATGTGATCAGTAAAATTGACTGACAGCGATGACATACATCGGTGGGAAAAACAACGCTTAAGTCTCGCGTGATGCAGCGAGATTTGTCCGTTTTAACACGAGCTGGAAACCCCGTTCCGCCCTCTTCCAATTGCTGTCCACAAGCAAGGTAAAGCGCTGTTTCCGTCTTCGCTGATATGATACAAAATATACAATATACAAAAGGTGTATAATCTCGGAACGTGGTGAGATATGATGCATAGTACATTCTAATGAATTGGTCGGGCGTTACGTTAGGTTATTATACGTATTTGTTTTCTTTGTAAGCATTTTATATGATCGCTGTATGTCTGGTAGTAATGGCTGCCCCCATGCTACCTCGTTGAGGCCTGCTAGCTCGTAGCTAGCTGTGCCGAATGAGCGGTTAGTGATTTGCTACGGTAATGGGCTAACTTTTTTTTTTTTCGCCAAAGGAGGTGTTTGGGCACGTAAAGGGTTTTATTACCTCGTTGAGTTTCCGTTTTAAGGTTAACTAAGAAATTGGGTTAATGTTACTTACCTTTGACAAGCGCTTACGACAGGAAAGCTAAGCCGGTTGTAAGCGTGCAGCGTAAATCGAGAGGTCCCACACATGCAAATGCTTTAACTTTTTAGTTCGCTTATTGTATTCAGTTTGCAACTTAAGTACATTGATTTTAGCCAAATGGCTTAGTCGTACCCAAACGTCGCAACTTTATTGATAATATCTAAGTGGACTGTACTGTACTCCTCAACTTAAAACAGTTGTACTGGACAGTTGACGTTATAGGCCTTATTCACAATTGTTAGATTTATTCAGACGTAATAAAAGTATTTACCGTTACCTTATCTTCCTTACCATCTTTAGATGCCGGGTGTCACAGTGAAAGACGTCAATCAGCAGGAGTTTGTCCGTGCCCTGGCTGCCTTCCTGAAGAAGTGAGCTAATTCTTTTATTCTGTGCACATTAGTCTAGATGCAACAGTGAATAATTTGTTTGTTGGCACCTGAAACCCTTAACCATTGATAAAATTGATCATTTTTAATATTTCAAATGGTTTGAGGGGATCTATACACATTTGAGTCAACTTATAGCAAGTTACTTAAAATAAAAGTGCAAGTTAAATGTAATGACCATGTACTGTTATTGTTTTATCCCAGTATTAGTTAATAAGCTGTGGTAGTAACTACAGCTATAGTAAACATGAAGTTAAACTTCATGATCATACCACTTGCTTGTCCCCAGGTCAGGAAAGCTAAAGGTGCCTGACTGGGTGGACCTTGTCAAGCTGGGCAAGCATAAGGAGCTGGCCCCCAGTGATGAAAACTGGTTCTACATCAGAGCAGGTAAGAACAAATTTTTATATTTAATCCTGATTCTGTAGGCTCTTTAGTGCCAGAATGATTTTTTTAAATTTGCAAGACTTGTTGAGGCTGCATGTTATAGCTATGTAATTCAACAACATGCTATTGTTGCTGCTTCATAGGACTCCTGATTCATTCTACATCAAGGGATGTATTTAGAAGTTGTTAAAGCTCACATGTATTTCTTACGGTCATAAATGTAATGTTGTTGTTAATTAACAACAAGCAAGAAACCTGCAACTATGTGCCGTTAAGAGTCATTAGCAGCCCATGTCAAGTTTGACATTACTTTATATTTCTGTTAATATAACTGATAACAGTAGTAGGCCCATCATTCCAACCCCATGACTCTAAAATTGTGCTCCAAAATGTTTTAGTACTTGCACTGTTTAGACATTTATCTTACTGTAATAACATGTAGTCAGCGGTAAAGTTTATTAAAAGCTTAGTTAAAATGTTCCGTTGAAATAATCAACTTCATTTCCCTACCTTGATTTCTCATTAAGGCTACAAGCACACTTTTCAAACATCCTTTTGTTAAAAAACTAAGAGTGTGCAGGTGTAACGTTTTGCAGGGGCGTCCCACTACAGGGAGATTACTCTGAAACTGGTTCTCCGACAGACTATTTATTCCATCACCAGGTAAATGGCGTTTGCTACGTCTGTTCTGGTGGGTTAGGTTTTACTTTAATGCAGTGCAACAGTTCCCATTTAAAAACTGTGGTAAGACATTCAGGTTATAACAGAAACTGCTTTAATACCCCCTCTAAACCAACAGAAAATGTACTTAATAATCTGCCGCATACATTCCAACCAATCAATGTTTATACTTGAGGTGGGACCTATGTTTCAGAAGTGGTCAGTGTGTGTTATAATCCAGACACTGGATACCTAAAATTTTCGCCGTAGAAATTTCCAACATTACAATCAACATTTCCGAGACACTCCACAATGTTCAGGCTGTCCATTTAGTAGAATTTACATACCATTTTAAAGTGGCCACAATGTCTTCGGTGCTTCAGAAGAGTTATTACTCTCTGCTTCCATTCTGTTGGCTTCGAGCTGGCATGCTTTGTCCAAATATGCTTTATACTTCCCTGTTAGGCCTACGTCCGCCCACTGGCTACCCTAGTTATATCCTATGCAGCTGCAGTGATGCGCTGTCACAACACACTCGTAACCATTGCAGCTCCTTACAGAGGGAATCGCCAAAGCGATTTAGTACGCCTGAAGTTCTTAACCTCATTTTCTCTTCACAGCATCCACTGTCCGTCACCTGTACCTCCGCGGGGGTGCTGGTGTTGGCTCCATGACCAAGATCTATGGCAGTCGCCAAAGGAATGGTGTTTGCCCTGCACACTACAGTGTAGGATCCAAGAACGTGGCCCGTAAGGTTCTTCAAGCCCTCGAGCTTCTCAAGATGATTGAGAAGGATCCCAATGGGTTCGTATCATGATAGGTTCTAATCTCTGTATGTTTTACATTTCATGATAGAAATAATTAAAATTGTTGATGGTAATCTGTAGGAGTTGTAATCGAATATCTTTAACCCACACAAATAATTTTAGGTTATGCATGTGTTATTTGTTAAATTTATTATTTGGCATAATGAGTTTAAGATACCATAGACAGTGAGTGGTTGACATTGAGCTCTACATGTCACCTATTGTGCAATTCTCTGACATGTAAGCCTCAGTTTTTCCCTCTATTTTCATTTTCCACAGTACTTGTGACTAATGCGTTAGTGATATTCTTTATTCCCAAAATCTTTAATATCTAGGCTCTAATTTTGTTTTGCAGGTCTGCAATAGATGCTTAATCACACTATATTGAAAAGTAATTGATTGGCTGTTTTTTGGGGTTTTTTTTTTTTTAGTTCCTGTGGCAGCATTTTTTGTATTAATTTTAGACAGTTGTTTGGCTTTGGGGGTATTCTGGTTTTTGTTTTTTGTTTTTTTAATTTTTGTTCTGTTTCCCTTAGTGGTCGCAGACTAACTTCCCAGGGCACCAGGGACCTGGATAGAATTGCTGGCCAGGTGAGAAACTGCACCTACACATAAAATTGACATGAAAGTAACTTGATTGATTTATGGAGAAGTCTGTCAAGTTTATCAATTCTCACTTTATTAATTGGTATTTCATATGTCCAGGATACCTCTTTCACTTTTTGAAATTTGCATGGTGAAAAAAAAAAATATCCCCCCAAAATAACAAAGACGGGCGGAATTGATTGCATTACATTTTTACCCAGTGGAAGAAACTTAAACAGTGCATTTAATAGTTTTGAGTCATGGAGGGAGTTATGTGAAGTTTTTTTCTGGCCTTGGTAAATGTTTTGGTGCAACAAGAGCATTTCTCAAATGCAGTTTTATATTGTGGCAAGACCATTTTCTTCTGAAATAAATCTAGTGCCTGAGGATTGAGTTTCATGTGCTTACAAATGGTCTTTCGTATACAGCCCCCGATACTGTGAAGTCACCATTGCACAGTCTTTGCTTTTGATACTGAACCAAATGACGTTGACTTCATTGATAAACACAGAATATTAAGGCCCTTTTTTGGTTAAGGCACTATTCTAAATAAGGTGTTTACATGTGCTGCAACTCTGGGAATGTTCCTATTTACATGATAAGCATATTCAAATATAATAAACCAGGGAACCGACACTAGTAGTGGTAGGACTGTCGCAGAATATGCTGTAAAAATTCCAGTATGAATATATAGTGTGGTTTGGGTGTATACATGTCTCATTGAAATAAGATGAGAATGTGCGACAAGTTAAATTTAGTGTTTATGTAATATATGGTGCTTGTATATATGGAATAACAGGACCACATTCTACCTCAAGCAAGCTGTGTAAAAGGGGCATCTGCCATCTTCAGCACATAAAACGCTGGATTTCCTAGTGTTATGTGGTAACCATGGTACTGTCAGAGTGGACTATATATAGTTAAATCCTGATATAAGCTATTGCCAGAGTCTAAGTTCTACATTATTGGTCTCTAGCTCTTAACTAAATCATTGCAACCACAGATTTGGATGTTTTTGGTAACTGGCTTTGTATGATTCATTTGGAAGAGAGATAATAAATATCCCCTTGATGCAACGTACCGTATCTTGCAGTAAGTGTCACATCATCATGCAAGAATTTATAAACCATAGTCTTTGGGCAAATTGTTTCTTTCTGTGACACACACACAATCAGGTGAGTGGCAGCACTGTTGTGATAATCCAAGGGTAAAAGGGGTAAACATGAGAAGGGAAATTTCATGCTTGGCAAGTCTGCCATATGGTACCAGTTTTTTCCTTGTTTACCAATGCTAATGAGCAGTATGCAAATGAGGATGCCTAGGCCGTTTACCTGCTACAAAATACTGACAGGACATATGTTTGTGACTCCCACTGCCTCTTCACGGGTCCCTTTTTTGTACTTTCTGATTGCTTTTAAGAATGGTGCTTTTTCCCCAGCTAGTGAAATCTCAGCAACATACTTTCAGACTCTGATTTTTTTGGCAACTGTGACAATTTCTCTTGAACTTTTCACAAGTCCCCATGAAATTGCATTGGATTTCATCTTGCTGTATCGTGATGGGCTGTAATGTGGTGAGAAATTATCAATAATTGTAACCCCATAGAACATTAAGGAAACTTGAAGTTTGATTTGATGGGGACTGATGTAAATGAATTTGAATAATTGTTACTCGCACCAATTAGGGCAGCCATTCGGTGAAACCATTAGGTTTTGTTTTTCTTCTCCCACAGCAAGTAATTTGTACTTCGAAGACAATTTTCACTCTAGCGCTTTGTATTCTGCAGGACTGAATATACCTCATGGTGATGTTTTTTGTCTTACTCTACAGGTCGCAGCTGCAAACAAGAAAACTGTTTAATAAACCTTTTTTGGAGAAACTCAAACATTGTGGGCCTTGTTTTTATATGAACAACAAATCTTACCCTGAGGACACAAATGCTCTGCTCAGAGTTTATAGGTACTTTGTTCATCCCTGAAAAGAAGATGCTAGATTGTATTTGTAGTCTCGTACTTCACTTAAGTCTTAATGCCAAATTGATTTGAAGTAATAAGATGGTTGAGTATGTAGGAACCTTTACTGATGCATGAAATCTAGTGGGGTTCTGCATTTTTCGTCTAAATTTTGTTTCGTCTATATGGCACTTAATGTGGAATGTAGTTTCTAGCTCCTCATAGCCTCTGACCAGTAAAAAACTCACTACAGACAGGTTTTTGAGCGGCTTAGGAATATTTTTTAATCAAGTTTCAAACACGCTCTGCCACGACTTGAGCTAACAGTATTTCTGATAGATCCACCAGATGAAACTTGCACATATTGATCTTATACAATGACGGACAAGGAAAATATGGCCAAAAAATGTCATAAGCATCACAATGGGCTGACTGGTTTTGGAAGGATGTAATGATTTGAGCAGTCCTTGGTACCTGGGGCAACCTAGAGACTTATTAAAACAATGCAGTAATTATCAATATTGAACAAACTGCATTTGTACTGTCTTACACCAACACCAAATTGCATTTGAGATGACGAGTAACCACCGAGTGACTTGTTTCAGGCTACTCAAAAATCCTGAATATGGCGTAAAGTAAACTAAACAGAAAACCAAATGCTATTTATAATATCTGACTAATGTGATCCATGTCCATTGCTTGTGCTTTTCTAAGGAGGTGCATTTGGATGTTGAGTTGAGCAACAATTCGTCAATGAGAACATTTGATGAGGGTGTCCTCCTCAGCTCCTGCAGAGGGTGCCAAAGCCTATAGAATATCTTATCAGGGCTTTCACTCCTCTGAGCTATCCTGTGTCCCTCCAACTGGCACTAAAATCATCACTTCAGACACATCTGTGACCAAGGAGTTGTCAATTCTCGGGCAGCAAGTATTTTTTTCTTTTTACGGTCCACCCAAATGTAGGACTGAAATAATGCTAACTCTATTGTAAGAACCAAAGCAACTTTGTAGAAAAGAGGAGTGGAACATACAACCAGCTGACTAAAAGTGGGTCTTCATGTGCATGTATATTTAAGTCCTCAGCTAACCTTGAAGCAACAAAGATGTGTGCACGAACAACTGGGGAGCAGTGCAGGTTTCACATGTCTGCTCGATATTTTAATTTGTCTTTTGGTGACGATGAAGAGCAGAAACCAGAAGGTTTTGTCTCCCCAAAGCTGAGTTGTTACCTGCGTTGCTGTGCAGCACACACAATGCACTGTCCCATCCAGCTGAGCAAACACAAATATTAATCTTTGTGATTTTATACACCTCCCCATTCCCTCATTTATCTTCTCAACATGGCTGTCTACCAACACCCTGAACACCATGCCCTGCCTTCAATTGAAGAACAGCTGTTGCTGAACACCTGAACCCATCTCCCCCCTCCCCGCCTTCATGATCCCTGTTCTCTCCCTGTAATTTGAAGGGGAGAGACGTATAAACATGTCCTTGAAAGGCGCAGAGATATGTCAGGAATCTGCCAGAGGAGGTCTGCCTTGTTTGTTACTCGCTACCGTCTCTCGAATGTGCACTGGGTGCCTCATGTTTGGTGTGAACGCGCCCCGCTCATCGAGGCTCATCTGTCGGTTTGTCACTGTATTAAGTGTAATTATCAGCAAGCTTCACTGCAGCAATTACTGCAGTGGAACAATTACCACTAACAAATGCACGTCCAAGTGTTTTTTTTGTTCTTTTGCACAGTGTTATGTGAGTGGGGGTGGTAGCACCTACTCACTCTCCCAGATTTTTGGCAGCTCAGCAGGATCATGTTGAAAATGGATGCAGAACTGCCTCTCACCTCCTCGGGGCTGGAAACAGAAGATAACTAAGAAATGTCTCTGCTGCGCAAGTCTCTCTAAAATAGACCCACTATCAGCAGAGTTCCTACACAGACACACCAGCACAGCTTCATGCCCTGTGGCATGTTTTCCCCAGAAGACAAGACATAGCCTACCCCAGACACTTTCCCACCATTCCCAGTCTCTGCTATCCCGGATTTTCTTGGGGGAAACTTCAGAGAAATCCCATGGAGATCATTTGTAGTTTGGTCAAGCAAGCTATTTTCTCATAAACTCCATTGCTTCTGTAAAAAAAGGAGGAGCCCTTGCTTCCATTGTTTTTGCAGACTTCCAAAACCTCTTTCTGATTCAGTTTCATGTTTGTTAAAAGCCTTTTTTGTAGTGATTATTGCAAGCTGTTGTGTTTAGTTCCATCCTTGTCAATATTTTATGTACTAAATCCTAATCTTATACGAGCCAGTGATCGACTTGGCACTGCAGGAGCCTCATATGTTGTGTTGGTGCTGCGCCTTGAGGGACATCTATCGCCTGCAAGAGTGTGTTTATAGAAATTAGTTTGGGGCCAAGAGGTCAGTGTTGTTTTGGTTGTGAGCTGAGCCGCTGGCTGCCTGCTGAATTGCATGTCTGTAAGTGAGAAAACTCCTCTGCTACAGGAAGCCTTGTTTACATGCTTATCTGTCCCAGTGGGTGCACAGAAGCTGACTGATGGATGGGTTTGTTTTGTGTGTGTGTGGAGAATGAGAGCTTTACATTGCTAACTTCCTGGACAGTTTTATATGCATCTGCCTACTGTATGTGTGTTGCTGTCAGCTCTTGTCCCTCATCCTGTGTTTGGCCTCGGAGCAGGTGGTGCAGACAGACAACTTGCTGCTCAGCCTGCCTGGCACGGCGGGGCACTGTAGCACTGCCCCACAGCAGGTGTGTGTATACTAGTGTGGGTAGGCGAAACACTCGCCATGTGTCCGCGACTCTGGGGTCTTTGTGAGCTCTGTGTGTTTGTGTCTCCCCCTAGATCTTGAATCTGAATCCCCTCCACCTGTCACAGAGGGTGGGGTGCGGAGGGAGGATGGCAGGGCACGAAACAGATGCTGTCTACAAAGCCAGCTGAACTGACTGAATTGCACAGTGTGTATGCGTATGTGTGTGTGTGTGTGTGTGTAGGCTATATTACATCCATGTAGCGCCTATCCTTGTGTGTGTGCACATTCAGGTCAGAGCTTTCAAGCCATTCATACTTTGATGCTGCGGCCCTGCGCCTTCTTCGGCTCAGAACAAAGGAGTGACAGAGGGAGACAGCCACACACCAGTATGACACCAAATGGCTGTGAAGATAGGTGACACGGTGACAGACTAAGATAGAATGAAGCCTGTGTTTGGTGCTCTGTCCTTCATCATCTCTCTATCTGGCTCCCAGAGTTTTTTTGCTTTATCTGCCTGGTGTGTGTGGGAGTGAAGAAAAACCACGTAATGATGCCAGAGTGTGACCGAAAAACGAATGAATTTAACTAAACAAAGCGGCGTCACATCACTTACAGGACCAGTTTTTAAGGAACAAGTTTTGCCATAACCCTGCAGCACTGACAGTTCTTTTCCGATATACTACAGAAATATTTTCTAAGATTTAATACATGCATGAGAAGATCCTTGAGATCCTTTTTAGTATGCTCCATTTACAACGGTTTGTTGAGCTAACTTTGATATCTGTTGCCTTTTGCGGATATTCGTGCCGTGTTTGATTTACTGTAAACACGAGCACTTGACTGGAAAGCTGTTCACGTCGAGTATTATGGCTGTGACAACCAGGAACAAATTTATTCTAACAATGATGTCTCCACACTGTGGTGAAGTGTGTGCTGCACGCAAGATCAAATCATATCATATCTGATGTCATTGTCAATCTATAAAAGCAAAACTACGAGTATTTGTAAATGCAATTTGGCTTTTCTGATTTTAAATCTGATAAAATAGATCTTCATCTGATTTCAAGGCTTCCACACTGTACCTCCAGATGTTGTAGTCATGACTAACAAACCATTTTTTAGCCTTGGTGAGTGAGAGTCCAGACTGAAATATCTCAACTACTAATACAGTGATTGTCATTGCATTACACATTCATGGTCCCCAGACGGTGAATCCCACTGACTCTGATGAACCCTGACCTTGGCCAAAAACTGGATTGAAAGCTGTGACGTTTGCATCAGATAGTTAAGTTCTCCAGAGTATACTTTCTGTTGACTTTTTCTCAGGTGACATGAGCATGTCAATAATTCTTGTCATATACTTCAACGACCCCTTTATGGCTTTATACAAAATTGGGTAAAGACTTCTTGGTTGACTTTGGTGATCCACTGAATTCACCTTCATCACGACTAACTATGAGATGATTTGTTGTGATATATGGAGCACATTTATCTCAGAGCAATATCATTTTTATCCACTGATAATTATTTATTTATTTATTTTCAAACTCCAGTAACTGGTCAGAATTTTACTCTGTCAGATACTTCGATTTATGATGGTATGCCTCCAAAGACAAGACATTCCCATCAGCCTCGACTGTATTCTGTTTTTTAAAATGCTAAAACAAAACAGTGAACATTACTACAAACCCCAACATGCCAACATGCCAACATGCCAACTCCCCAACTGTGAGGATTTAACCGGAGAACAGACTTGCAGATTTGGCTGTACGCATTTTCATGTTTTTGAGAAACTTGTTTAAAAGAAACTTCTGTCGCGACCTCTCGCCCTCATTCCTTCCTCGCTCTTCACTTGATCCATCCTCCTCCTCCCTCCGATCTAAACAACCCTTCAGACTCTCACTTCGTCGCTCTAATGATCTTCCTCTTTCAACTCTTCTGTCGTGTGCCTGTGTCCCCCTCTTCCTGCTATCTTCTTTCCCATAAAACCCTTTATCCCTCAGTACCATTACTACCCTGCTACCCCTCCCCCGTCTTTACAGTTTCTTATCAGTACTTGAAGCCCCCCGGCTTCTGGCTTTGCAATTGTGTCGTGCATTGCCCCTACCATAAAGGTCGACGCTTTCTCACAATCTGTGGACACAGAATTGTGATATTTTCAGACAAAAATTTGGTGCGTGAAGATTTGTTTATTCTGGATATAGTTAAAGAATGCAGACATCCAGTCATCTGTTTGCTTGTGAAGAATTTTATAATAGAACATTTTCCATTGCCATTAATAAAATGTAACATCTTTCTTGAAAGAAAAATGAGAACCTTGATTGAAGATTGTTGTAGCTCACAAAGTTCATCCAAGCGTCGGCGACATTAGTGTTATTTTCATATTTTTAGCCATTGTTTCTCACACGATGATGATGTTTTACTCACCACAGTAATTGCTGAGATCTGAGAACATGGAAACATGGCAGATTATTAGATGGGCTGGAAGTTCATTATGAGTCATAATAATTTAAGACCATGTGATAAAATACTCATTTTCACTGTAAAAAAAAAAAATTGAATGCAGCAATGTAAACCATATATCTGATTACTTCTGCCACTGGCCATACAAATCAATTCAAGAGACTTCTCAAATATATCTGACCATCTCTCATCAATATTACACAACAGTAACAATCACCGTGTGAATGGACAGTTCCTCTAGATCCTGCACATTGTACGATCTGCATGGCAACGCGTGGTGACTCCTCACATGCAGCCTGTCTATGTGTATAGCTTCAGGGTGATTATCATGTGACCCTCTACGATGTTTCTCAATTGAATTTTGAAGCTGTTCCCCCACACGGGCTCTAGTCAGATGCTGTCCATCCATGACATCAGCTCCAGGCATGTTTTTGTTTGGCTGTGTATTTTTTGTGGATGCAGGGTTCCAGAGGTTAGGGAACTCATTTCAAGGTACTGTTGTGCTATTACCTGCCATGTAGTGACCCTGTTGGCTCAGCACAAATTCTGGGCACGTGCTATCTTACTGCATCTCTGAACTCTGCAATTTCCGTATTCATCTTTTTTAGTTGCTATATTGCTATCTTGTGCCTTTGATTTAGCTGTTTTTTTTTTTAATGTATGGCCTGCAGGTTGCTGCATGTTCTATTTTTCCATCCTTGGCCAATCGTTCCAAGTACACGAGTGTATGAATATGTGTCCTTGGAGCCTTCATTCTCTTAATGGGCTTTTTGTCTCTGTATCTTAACTTCTTGAACAGACAAAGATAAATTTATTTCACCGTTGTCAATGGGATATTGTTTTCTTGTGCACAACTGTGTGTCAGAGAGTCAGAGACCCGTGGACACTTCCTGTGGACAGTAAATGTTTTCATGTGAGAACAGGGGGAGGTGAGGTGGTGTTAACAAAAATCTGATTAACTGCTGAGCTGCTTTCAAAGCTTTCTCTCCTCTGTCAAAACAAGTTCTTCTCTCTTCGCCGTCCCTGCCAGCAATGAACGTTGTTTAGTTAAAATAATGCAAATTGTTTACAATTCTGTGCATTTCACAAAAAATGTTTAGTATTTTGCATATGCTCCTGTTTGTGAGCCATGATTATTAATTGCCATCAAGGACCTGCTTGATTCTTCGCTCCCGGGTGGGAGAGCTGAAATACCAAACACTATATTTGGCTGTTAAGAAGAATCATAGAAATTTCACTGTTCCTCAGGAATCCAGACACACCACAGTGAGCCATCGTATGTGAGAGCGTTTGACCAGCTGGTCCTGCTCTGGCACAGCTTTGGTATACCATTAGAGTGACATTATGCACATAGCCTCCAGGCCTGCCGAATAACGGCAAAGGGTCATGCCTCCGTGGGTCCGGAGAGAGAAAAGGCTCTCCTGGTTTCTCTGTCTCATTTCCTCGACTCATGTTTAATTTTTAAAAAATTTTCCATTATACAATTTTTTTTTTTTTCGTAACTCTTGCTTCTGGCTGTCCGAGCTGAGGTCAAAACCAACCTCTCCACTGTGGCGCCGGGACACAGCAATCTCATGAATAACAAAGCAGCAAACTGACAGCCCTCCTGACGTTTCAGAAGCGTGTGTAAAACTAAAGTTAAAATAATTGTGATTGCTGCTTTCAATCAGCTTCAATCACATCACCAGCTTTATTTAAAACATTAATTTCTATTTTTCCCATCAGGTGATTCTATAATACTTTTCAAGTTTCCAGTTCCCACCAACACACTTTGCTTTTTTGAGCAATGCTGCGAGTAGCTTTTAACTTCTAGCATCAGCCAGATGAACTTTCCACGCTTGTCAGGAGTCTGGTGTATATCCGTGCTTAGTAATGAGTATCATTATAAATTGATGAAAGGATAATTTATGGTATATTGTATACAGTTAATATCTGGTAATCAGAAAATTTATTGTGTGTGTTTAATTAGATGTGGGCATATGAATAGTTATTGTATATCTTATTATTGTATATCATTATTATTAAAAACAATTGCCATTAAAGGAGTAGGACAAAATAAATGTATACCTCTTTCTACTAGTTTGTGAAGTAAGAGTGATGGTGAATGAAGTCTTATCGTTCCTTCTGTTGTTTTATTTATTTCTCTGTATATTTTTAACTAAAATTATTGTTGTTTTTTTTTTTTTACATGTTCAAAATAAAGACATCAATCCGTTTGCATGCATCTTGTCTGGTCTGTTTGCCTTTGCGGGCACCTTTGTGTCTGAGCGACTACTCTCTTCGAAACAGACCTGATTTAGTTTCTCTATATTCACCTCTTGATTAAAATGAGTTTAGCCACCTCTCTCTTCTTCATTTGCTCCTCAGTTTGCAACTCTGCTTCCTACCGTTTTCCTCTTGGCCCCCATCGCTCACCCACCTTCCAACCCATGTTTCTTTCTCTCTCTCTCCACTCAGATGGTGGGCCAGCCAGGGGGCAGCGCATGTGCTTGAGTAATCTGCTCTTTCTCCTCTTCCCATTTCCATTTCAATCTTGTCCTCACAGCTGGAACTAAGGCGCTCTGCATGCAGATGAACTGACTTTTTCTTGAGTGTACATACAGAAGATGAGGTGGGTGGTAAAGGAGGAGGAGCAGGATGGGGAGGCAGAAGAATGAAAGTTTATGCGCAAACAGTCGCTGTCGGGTAATAACTTCCACTTCAACTTCCTTGTCATTCAGCATAGCTCGAGTGCAAAGTGGAAGTTGAATTTCAAGTGAAAAAAGACCTTCCGAAAATTAGAATGGAAAGAAGGTCATGGCCCGATCAAAGTAAACTCATAGAAAACAAAATTGTGCAATACAAGTAAGAGGGGTTGAGTGTCAAACAAGCAATTACCAGACAATTGCGTATAAGTTATTCATTAAAAATGTGGATAAAGAATCTTTGATGGGGCTCTGTGCTCAAGTGATATTCCATTGTAAGAAAAATAAAAAAAAAAAGTATTATATATTGTATAATTTATTTTCTAAAAAACCTCCAATATTGCTTACATTTCATGATCAATCAATCCAGCCAGCATTTTACTGTGTATTTATGGGTAAATCAACATCACTGATGACACTGATTCAGTGTTGAGTTTCTGTTTTCTTAAAAAATGGATCCATCTTATTTTTTTTTAAGTAGTTTCATTAGCAAAATATGATAAAATGCTGAGAGAATAATGTATAATGACTTCAAAATTTCAACATTGAATTATAGGATTTGTTACCCTTATTACATAAATGTTGTTTGATTGATTTTTCAATGTTGAAACGCCAACTGACATTTAAACAACATTTCAACAATAGGTTGCTCATGTCCCGGTTGGGCCCAAACTACACCGAGCTGATTCACTAAGAACAACAGAGTCAGCAGTCCATAAACAAAGCTTCAGTGTCATACATTTCCTGATCATCTCTGCTCTGAGGCGGTAGCTTCGTCACCAACCCCAAGATCACGATGGCAATGGCAAAAATCAATGAGATCATCAGTGACGCAGCAGTCAGGCACATGCTGATGACATCAGAGTACTTGTGGTAAAACACAATTCATATTGGCCCAATGACCGGTGACTATGGAGGATTGTTTGGAACTTCTGGGCAGTCATATGAGCAGCCAGAATCATCCATTATAACAGCGTTGGATACAAACACACCCACGACATACAGTAAGTGATGTTATAGTTGTGGGGCTGGGGCTCCTAATGCACCCTGCTCAAGTGCTGTGTAGCTGGCCACTTGGGCTTAAGCCAAATCCCATTTAGGGCAAAAACCATCTGCTGCCAATTGATTACTAAAAACAGCTATCGATTTTAACAGGCGAGCTCAGCAGCAGAAGTGATTCACTCATGAGGAGGCAACAAGCTGTGACAAAATGCGCTGACCACTTAATATGGCTATTTAATATTTAATGCCCTTTTAATTTACAAATGTCACTCTCTTAAAATCACAAAACATAAAAAAAAAAATCATGCCTCATGTGCAGAGCTACATTAAATGTTACGATGCCAGGCGGTCCCGCTCAGCCTGGCAGAATAAACTAGACAAACTGTACTGCTGGTCAGAAGTGCTCCCAAGCACTCACATTTGCTTTTATTGACAGGAAGCTTCTCTTTGAGCTGTTTTTTTTTTTTTTTCCACCTTTTTCCTCCCTCCATCTCCTGCACCGGGTCAATTCACTGCATACTGACACACTCCCTCTTTTCCCTTTTAGTCAGTCACTTTTCTTTTCAACCTGGGTGCACTCACATGCTCCCTTCTGTCTTTCATTGCTTTTCCGTCTACAGAACATTCGAGCAATCCTCATCTTTCCTGTTCGCCCTGCTCCTTTTACACTAATTGACTCTGGGCACCTCTGACTGGCGCATACTGGCTCTCTTCCCGGTCGCTCTTACTTTCCCCTTCCTAATGCCCTCCTGTGGAGTCACAGGAGTCCGTATTGATGGCAACCTTTGGCCATGGTGCATGAGCGTGTGTCAAGGGTTCCTCGCCTTTTACTGCACCATCATTGTGGCTGTAATGCCATAATTACCCCCCACTATGCATGGGGGAAAAGGGGAGATGGTTGCAGGGGGGTCAGTTGGATGGAGAAATGAGTGAGGGAAACGATGCTGGAGTCTGACAGAAAGACAGTAAAAGAGAAAAAAGATGTTTGCTGATTTCCGGACAGTAGATCAATTCGATTGATGTGTGTTTTTGCAATGGAGAAACAGCCTGACTGTGCGTCTTCGGCGGAGGCCTGCTTTCAGTGCCTGTCATGGGGTAGGGGGGGGCACATCAGAACAGATGTAATGGTTCAGGCTTCATTGGACACACACAGATGGGTCCTTGATTGTGATTGTGCGTCCCTGCAAAAACGCCTCTTCTGGATTAAAAAGATTCCACATCAAAATACCAAATCAATTACCAGAGAAAACTGTTCATCATGTACTGATTCAGAATCTCAGCAACAATGTAATAAGAACTGAGAATTTCAGTTTAAAACATTGACTATATCTCATTATGGGATTTACTGTCTCAGTCTAAGTCTCCGTTTGGACAGACACCCCTCAGTGCGTTCTTATGAGGCTGAAAATGGGCAATATGTTTGCCTGTTAGTGGCTGCAATAGCATATACAGGCATATTTGAGCGTGTACACAGCAAAACGGCTTTTAAATTTCAGGTCACGTACGGAAATCCAACGAGATGGCGCCAACATAGAAATCTGCTCACACATGTAACTGTGCAATTGAAGTTTGACAGAGGTGGAAACACTTTCATATTCCTACGGTAACTCTGGGGTGGACAGAGAACATGCAGTCCTCCCAGTTCATTCAGTGGTGAAGAATGATTAATATTGTACAAAATGGTTTATGTATTCATATTCAAAGCCTAGAGGTTTGAGTGCAGAGATGACACCCACGATGAGTTAGTGTAGGCACAGAGTCTGCACAGCCCAGCAGGCATAGAGTTCGTGTGTGTTTGTAAGCAACAGAAAGTGCAGTGCAGAGACACTGGAGACTTTGAAGGCTAAGAAAT
>KV751362.1:473825-490033 GCA_001698575.1 Mola mola
AGAGAGAGAGAGAGAGAGAGAGAGAGAGAGAGAGAGAGAGAGAGAGAGAGAGAGAGAGGGGTCCAGAAAGCATTGGAGCATTGAAAGAAGAGAGAAGACTCGCTGCTGCCAGACTTCCACACTCCACGACCAAAAAACAAAGTGAATACTTCCCCACAAAAAGTTAGAGAAGCGGCCATGGAGCGGATAACGTTTGGACGTGCGTCGCTCTTGTGCACCTTGCTGCTCTGGGCTTTCCAAGGTAAGTCTCTTACATGCTTCCTGCCACTGGGCTTAAATCACACCCTCGCTCAGTAACTTTGGAATGCTTTGTACGCGGTGCTGCTGAGTTTTTTCGTGGCTTCGGGCTGCAGATTTTTGTACTTTTCCTTTCCGTGGCAGAGTTTGGCGATCCGCGCTGCGTGCGGGACAAACCTGTCGGAGCAAAGAAGGGGCTCATAGAGTCACTCTGCTTGATTTTTTTGTTTGTTTTGTTTTGTTTTGTTTTTATTTGCTTTACATTGTTAAACAACCGGCCGTGCATATTAAGCCAGAACACGCCGGTAGCAGGTGGGAACTGGATTTATCTCGAAATGCACATGTATCGAACTAATCCATTTCTATCAACAGAAACCTATAGAAGTCAGCAGCCGTCAGGATGCGCACACACGCCGTGTTTTCCACCCCGATGGGATGTTGTTTCAGGGTTAACTGTAGCTCTTGGTGGCAGTGCGGCGGGTCCTTGCACTTGAGGCGCACAGACTGCGGCACGCTGGGATCAGCCGCAGCCTCCACCGAACACCTCAGCGCTGACCTGCCAAAATAAAAGACTAATTGAAAAATCAACGTATCTTTGGCCCTGATAAAAGTACATTTAGTGACAAATGTATTATGTAGAAATAGTAAATGTATGTATGTGCTATGTATTCAAATCCAGTGATGAGGCTTTTATTTTGAAGCCCGCTCTCGGTCTGCATCTGGATGCACGGTGCCGTCTCCAGCGCTTTGATGTCTGATCTGGAGGGTATGCGTCTCTTTTGCTGGCAGTGAGCCCCGCCCTGAGCACCCCTGGGTGCTGCCAGAGAGACTAAGCCAATTTAAATCCAACTTGACTTTGGCCTTATATGATCTTCTCCAAAGAAAAGTTTTGATTAGTGCCCAGAACCAAGTGTGTTCTAATTTAAGGAGTAGCTTTGTTGCTGGACAGGTGTATTATTGACCATGCAGAGTCATGTGCCATGTCTTGTAGCTAACGTGTCCCATAAGGATTCACAGCACAGTAGTTTAAAATATCATAAAGTACATAGTTCCACTTGTACTTTATGATGTTTGAAACTTTAGTTGTCATCCTTGTAAACGTATAATAGATAAATTGTTCAGGGTTGGTATTTTCCGTGTTTGACTTGTTACTATACATCCTTCAGTGGGTGCTGTGTAACTGTGCCAGTATGGGTCAGTACATAATAAGTTGGAATTTTTTGTGGAATTTTCTGTTGTGAAAGTTATTTTTTCTTGCCAGGCAGCTTGATTGAAACAGAATGAGCTGAAAGATGGGGCCAGGCTTCTGGGCAACTCCCTGTTCTCCCTCTGTTCTCCATCCAGGCCTTCAACGTGTAGCATTTTTCTTGTCTTTTTATGCAAACAGCGGGTTTTATATATCCTCATCTGCCACATTTACCCATTTTTCTCAGTTCTCCACACCCCCACTGACGTTAAAACTCCTTTCCCTCCTCTGCAACCTCAGAGACAGTTGTTGCGCTTTACTGGCTATCTGCCCTTCATGGGGCCTTGGTGCCGACTCAAATGTGACCTTTAACTGGTAGAAGCAGTGTAGATCACACCTCTCCTCTTTCACTGTTATTCCCTCTGGCGTAGTTTTGTCTGATAGTAGCAGCTCATGTTGGGTCACTCTGGGATTCTGTCACACAGACCTACATTTGCTGGTCCCAGCTCCACACTGTGTCAATTCTGAGCATGCAAGCATGCTAAATACAAGTAGGGGATACAAGCTGTCCCATAAGTGTCACTGACATATTTGTAAGTGTGCGTATGCTGCATTTATGTATGTAGTGTTGATTATATTGTGCATGACAGCCTGAAGCTCCCCCGAGGTGGCCAGCATCGAGCTGACACCATGACCCACCCACCCAGGCATGTTGGCAGATCGCTCCTTCTCTGCGCTCTTTACATACCATTTCCTTTTTCATCGCAGCAGCAGAGGCATGAAGAGGGAGCACACGCAGGAAGATAATTTCATTTTCACCCATATAAAGTTTGTAATGGCAGAGTTTTTCCATACTTGAGTTAAAGGAAAACAAATACTCTATCTTCCTAAAGTATGGAAGGAAAAATAAGGGTGGTGTTTTGTATTATATAACACTTGTATACAAAACTTGTATTGCTTTCTCTCTCTTTTCTTTTTTTTTTATTGGAAGTTTTGAGCCATAAAAAGACCAAAGTGTTATCAAGGTAAAGAGGCAAAGCAGAGTTAAACAGTCAGATGAGTTTGAATTAACCTGTAGAGACTTGAAAGTGGTCACGGAGTGTCGGAAAGAATCGGAGTGACAAGCATCAACTGAGTTCAAGGCGTTAAAGTCTAACACGCAGCGTCAGCCTCTTTGTCTATCATCGCCTTAATTCCCACATTCATTTCCTCACTTTTAATTTCTGTCCCCCCTGCTAGCGCAGCATCAAAAGTGCACCCCCTGCAGCCATGTGTAATTATTATGGTATTAAGCCAGATAAAGAGCCATTTAGCCAAAAGGAGATAAAAGCCAGGGGACCTTTTTTTTAACCATCTTTGGGCACTTGTTGTTAGTCTTTTGCAAGTGTGTACTCGTGTGCGTTCTTGAGAAAAATATTCACAGATATGGACACAAAACCGGTACACTCAGAGTTGCCCATACACAACCACAAATGAATGCAGATTGCAGGATTGTGGCATTACACAACACTTGAAACCTTAGCTTATGCAGCATTGAGTGACAGATTGATAATGGCTGCTTTGGATGAAGTCCACGTTTGCCCTCTCGTCATTCAGGCCTCTGGGGGAGAGGGGGCTTGGAATGATGGGGCTTTAGTTATTGAGGTGATTCATTCCCCTTTATGTATGTGTGTGAGGTGGAGTGGAGCCCTGGGTTGGAATGACTGGCATTCCTCGGGACACGTTGGAGCTCGCACTTTAATGTGGGTGCTTTTTTGTTGCCACCTGAAATTCTGCGGAGGAGAGCTGCCTTTATTGCCCCTGAAACCCTGCTCTTACCACAAGTCGTGGGCGGTAAACCACATACAAACAGACAGCCACAATGCGGCTTCCATGTCACTGTCAAGAGGCACTGTTATAGGTGCAAAGCCAGAGTTTGCTCACAGCCAGGGTGCATTCTTGTGTCCTGACTGGGTTTCCCTCAGCAGAATCCACCAGGAGACACCAGTTGGTTCAAATAAGGGGTCGGCTTGTGTCAGTAAATCCATGTAGTCATCAAGGGGCGCTGAGAACATTCAAGCTCACAACCTTTCACATATGTGCGCGCGTGTTAATTATTTGAAAGGGATGACACATTCAAGTCAATTAAAGTAGTCCGATGACACATCGATGCTGGCAGGCAAGCTGGCAGTCAGCAGCGGCAGTTTGACCATCTGCAGATGGTAGGTAACACACACGTGGTAAATCCCAGTTTGAAGTCAGCTATCGAGGATGATGTGGTTCAAAGCAGAGATGGAAAAGTTTATCCCCCCGTTTTTTCATCCTCATATCCTCACGAAAGCTTCAGAAGAGCTGCAGTCAAAGCTGTGTTTACACACACAAAGCCACCTCCACAGGTACTCATTAAAAGTGTATTTCTCTAGGTTATCCATTGTTATCCTTCTCCTACCTTTTTGTTCTACACAATCACACCTTAGGTTTGTGCGTTTGCTTTACCATGTTTTCTTTGTTCACTGTTAATACACGGCACCAGGAAGATTGCCCGCTGTGTTTTAGTGGGAGTAGGCTGTGTTTGCTTTTTACGCCCATCCCTGGAGCCGTTTTTCAACAGATTTATGGCCACAATTGACGATTTTAAAATAAGAATGACCATCCTCCCCCCTTGGCTGGTCCATTTTATGTGACTTTCAGAAGCACACATTCCAGTATGGTTTCAGTCTCTGCGACTGTCTTCTTTATGTTTTAAATAAACTTTTATGGTTGTTTAAAAACACGCATTATTGTTAATATCAAGAGGAAGGTAAAAGAGAAGCAATCATTAGTGGGAGTTGTAGGGAGGGAAGGAAGGAAGCAGAGAGGAAGGGATGGCCAGAGAGAGGATGAGATCAAGGTATGGGATGAGATATAATTCCAGCTGACTATTGTGCTGTCTTGTTGTTCTTGTCTAGAGGGAGGAAGATGAAAATGAGGGGTTATTTTAAATGCAGCCTTGAAAGGTGGCCTCCATGTCTCTGTGTGTCCTTGTCTCTTCATCTGTGTATACGATTGTGGTGGTGGTGGGGGGCAGGTGGGGTGATTCAGGGCTGGAGAAAAAATTGAAAATTCACAAAGCACTTTCAGGAGATGAGGTTAAGTGCTGCCAATCCATTTAGCAGAAGAGTGCTGCAGTAAGGAGTGGTATAGGAATACACAGAGCAGCAGTGCAGGCTTTTTTCACCGTACAAATATATGTCATAAATCAGCAAGGGAAATATAGTGGCCTACATGTTTTGTGCATGCTACTGACATGAGACTCTATAATACTCGTCTTGAGTCCAGCTGTTCTGAGCCGTCAAATAGCATGCGAGGGGAGTTAAACGAACAAAGGAGATGAAAGCAGAGGTAGGAGCGGCGAGAATTGGACAGGCGTAGTATATCGAGAATGAAAAATATCAATTGGGAACACATAATGCCGTGGAAGGGCCTGGATCCGTGGCCAAGGAGATCATTTTCTTGGCAGTAGGCAAGAAATCCTAACCCCTGTGCCCCTCCAACCCTAAACCCTTCCATCTGACTGTTGGCTGGCAGAGTGTCCTTTGGGAGCCCCACAAGCTGTTGCTCTTCAGACATCAACAGTTGCCTCAGCAGCAGTTGCTGAATGGACCCCTCCAGGAAAGCCCTGTCACCGCCGCCACCACCCCCTTCCTTCACACACGGGCACACGCATACACACATAGGTTCCATTACCACCTCTTGCCTTTCTGCACCACCACTTCAGTGCAGTGCAGTGTAGGAAGGAGAGAGTAAACTGCAATTTAACTTTCCTATCATTTTTTTTTTAAATTTCAATTTGAAATGCCTCTGTGACATTACTTAACTGTAAACACTTCAGGTGCTGCTGAGGCACAGTGTTACACAGTGTGGACAGATATTTGATAGCACCTCTGACCTGCTCGCCTTCTTTCCACAGGAACGGTTTCAGGATTATGACAGTGGAGCCTCCGGGGATTCTTTACTTCCCTTATCTGTATGGCATAATGATAACCATGAGATGAGGGTGACTTGAAGTTCACTGGGCTATAGAATGTTCTGTGTTTACATAAATGTACATGTGTGCGTGTCTGCGTGAGCAAATTTACTCAAACCACAGCCACAAAGGTGAACCAAAATCACAATGATTATTTTTCTTCCTTTTAAACCCCTTTTCATGTCCAATCTCCCTTTCCCATCTGTCAGAGTACATTCCTGCACCCCCTCCAGATTTTAATCTAGTTAATGGTTAAGCAGCGGTGGTCCTTGTTTGACAATGAGATCGTATTGCTTTAACTATGGGGATGTGGGAGACATGAGTGGGAACGTTAATCCTCCATACTTTGTTGGTTTTGAGGTTGATATTTGTGTTGCAAGCGCTCGTTCCTCTGTGATGTTTGCTGTGACTTCATGCACTCTGAGACAAGGGGGGTTCCCCATGTTACCTGAGAGCTATGTGTCATCACCGAACAGATTTGGTGTCAATTTGTAGGGCCTTTTGAGTCAGGCAACTTGCCTAAGGACACCACTCGTCTTTGGTTTGTCGAGGTTTCGCTTACCTAATTCCCCCAGAAACAACGACCACTGTGCTAAAGTTCCCTGTGCTCTGTTCTGCCTGTGTGAACTTGACTTTGAAAGAGTTGAGTAGAGGAGTAAAGTTACCACGCTCTGGCTGTTAATATTCTCCTCAAGTCGCATCCTATTCTCGACTTTTAAGAGGAGTCTCTTTTCTCTCATAGTTACATTTCTCCCAGGAATTTGCTCATCAGTGTCTTTGCCACACCCTACTTTACGCCCAACTCTGTGAATCATCACTGTTATCATCGTGCTTTTCTTTTCTATACATCACTCCCTTCCTGTAACTAACCCCCCAAGCCTCATCCGTCTGTCATCCCTGCTGAGAAGCGACACAAAATACATGCTTTCCCCTGACCATTTGTCATCTAATCATCACAGTAGCCTAAACAGAAGGGGCCCAGATGCAAGGTGTCTGAAATCCCCAGTGAGTCTGAGCAGCAGGGGAAGGTAATCTTTTTTCTCTTTTGACTGACAGTTCAGCTAATGACAATAATCAAGCCAGAAGACTTAGAGTCACTTCCTGCTGGTGCAACTATATAGATAATTTTGCACCAGGGGTGGGAAGTGGTGGATTTTCTTTTTGCACTTTCGTTGCGGCAAGTGCATTTTTTTGCAGACTTGTTTTGATTTCAAAGCTGAATCTCCAGAGTTGTTATTGCCATATTCCAGTAATGCAGGGAGAGTCAAGTTGCATAGCTTCAGCTTGATTCTGTCAAAGAGAAAAAAAAGCACAAGCTCACTCTCCTTCCATATGAATATGTCATTTAAAATCCATAGTATTCAATTGGGTTATGACTCCATCAGGCTAAATGATTCACTCTCTGCTCAATCAGCAGACAAACAAACGTGATGGATAGTTAGTACAGATAATTTTGGACTTACCAACTGCATAATCGACTTGGCCTCTTGTTATTAAAGGCTAAGGTAATCATAAATCCAATGTTTTGTTTTGAAAGCTTTTTGCAATCCGCCCTGGAAGACATGTTTCAGAAGCAACACAAAATTTGGTTAACGATAATTCGCAGTGAATGTTTATCAAGCAGAAGTCAGCAGAACATACTGTACGGCCTCCCCTCGCTCACTTATAGAGTGATGAGAGAGGCTGAGAGGTACAGGACAGGCAGCTCAGAGGACTCACTTTGATCCCATTACCCACTCAAAACACCCCCAGACTCACACACACACTCTCCAACATGAGTATGATGACAGACGTACTGAATCACCATGTCAATTAGCAGTTTGGGAGTGTGCGTAGCACTGTGTGTGTGTGTGTGTGTGTGTGTGTGTGTGCGTGTGCGTGTGCGTGTGCGTGTGTATCGAAAGCCTTGAGGGCGGGGCTGGATAATGGCAGGGGCAGAGAGGACACGTGTTCATTAATAAGGTCTGACAAAAGGGGACAGGCAGAGGGTGGGAAAGCGGGGAGGATGATGGAACATTCACTATGTCACTGCTTTTGTTTGTGTCTTGCTTCTACTCACAGCTGAAAATCAATATTATTATATCAATGAGAATATTATCCACATTCCAATATTAAATAGAATGGCCACCTAGAAAAAAGTCAATGTTTAAAGCAACATACATGGGCAAAGCAAAACATTCAATAACTCATGCTATGCATTTGTTAATGATTGTTTTCACGATATTGTCATTTTGTTTGTGTGTGTGTGTGTGTGTGTGTGTGTGTGTGTGTGGGTGACGTATAGCACCTACATTGCTGTGGCTCTGGGACTCCTTACTGCAGCACTTTTCAAATATATTTTTCAATGTGGTCTTTCTGTCTCTGCACCTGAACAAGGCTACATTGTTAAGCCATCCCTGTTGACTGTTGGAATGTAGGTATTAATACTGGGCTGATTAGACACACACACACAATCACACAGGAGAGAGAGAAGGAAAGGAAAAGGAAAAAGAAGGAGGAGAGAGGAATGGAGAGGTGGTGTAGAGTGAAGGGGGCAGTGAAAGGGTGACGAATGGTGGTGCTTGGCGAAGTTTAAAACTATGGGATTGTGCATGCGTGGATGAACACATGCATGCCTATAGGTGCTTTAGGATGTCGACATATGTATGTGCAGACAGAGAAAGGCTATTCATTGTGTGTGTGTGTGTGTGTTTGGAATGCATACCCCATTAACTGACCTGCAGTCTGCGTGTGGGTGTGTGACAGGACCCCGGCTGTGTGTGTGGGCACACCCGTCACTTGGAACTTGCAAGGCTGTCAGGAGCATGTGAACATTACTTCAACCTCAAGGTGAACCTGAATCCGGACTTAACGACGGTTATTAATAGGTGTTCATGTGTGTGTGTCCAGCCCTGCGTCGATGGCAGTGCCAGCCGGTGATGGGACAGTGTTGGACTTGTAGGGGAGCCCACAACTAAACTCAGGGGTGGGCTCTGGCCAGAACCAACTCTCAAGTTCTACTCCTTTTCATTCGCTTTCCTCTTTTTGTTTCATTCTCCTTTCATTGTTATAGACAGTTTGCGGGTCATTATGTTAAAATGATGTCTCTGTCTTAATATTTTTGACTAAAATTGCATGTCAAGCTTTATTCCCTGTATTTTCATGCAACAATGAATCTGCTATTTTTGTTCCTCTCTATCTTAAATTGGTGCAGGTTGTCTCCCTGTTTGCACTGTATCATATTTTGCCCCCATCTGGTTGGCCCCTGATTCACCAGCTCGTGGTATGATCCAGGCTGTCAGGATTAGTGCCTATTCTCTTTGGCGTGGAAGTTAGGAGGTTAAAGCCAGCTAAAAAAAAAAAAAAAATCTAGCATCAACAACGTTTTCTGTAGCCCCTCACCCACATGCACCCCCTACCTCAACCCATCTGTTTGTTTGGGTTGCTGTGTGTGTGTGTGAGCAGTTGGTCTAACGGAGAGAGCAGTTGGTGTAACGGTTCAGGAGATCATCTAAGCCACTATCGGAATGACAGGCCAAGTAGGATGCAGCCATACCGCTCAGCTAAAGCTAACACTTTCTGGTAAATCAGCAAGGGAGCAGCAGTATGAGAAGGTGTGGACCTTATGGCTATGTTGCCAGACGATGTCATGCGTGTCTTCCTGTGGCTACACACCTGTTTTCTCCTCCCTCGCTCTGGCCAAACAGGACCTGCTTTCCTTCATTGGACCATTTCTTCTCCTTCCCACACTCACACTGTGCTTCTATCTTTCCTCTTTTCTTTACTGTCTCCCATTGGGTATTGAAAACATTCTGACTCATTGTGATGGATTTTTTTTTCCTACATCTCTTTGCCCCCGTGTCCTCATTTCTGCCTTTCACTGCCTCCTAACCCTTCCCAATCCTTTATTTTGATGTCTTACAGTTCCTCTTGTGCTCTACGTTTCTCTTCTCACTGCTACCATTATTTCCCCGCCCTGTCCAAGTATTTTTGTTACGTGTTAGATTTTTTACACCATCACTGCCTCTGCGTCTCCCCCCTCTTTCACTATCTGCTGCTTCCATTTTCTTTTTTGTGTCTGTCTGTTCCCTCGACTTTGTGGTCCAAGCTCCTGCAGTGGATTATCAGTCAGTTGACTCACAGAGGGCAGCCAAAGCCTCCAGTACAAACATGAGACAATATCCAAAAGATTGGCTGCTTGACTGATGACTGTGGAAACAAGCCTCCATATCAGTTTAAGCCAGGCTCGGTCCACACGTCTGCCCATAAACCACATTAGTTGGTAACACTGACACGCTGCACTGATTCTGTTTGTTTGCACCGGCTGCTTAGCTTGCAGTGCCATCCAAAATGGAACTAATTATCAGAAAAATACAGAAGCCGCTATCGGTTTCACATGCATAATGCATGCACGTGTAAAAAGGGTGCTTGGATTGCAGAAATTGTGTAAAATAATGCCAATAACTGTGTTACCTCCTGTCCTGCTCGTTCTCTTAATGGCTTGCGGGGCCACATTTAGCTGCTGGTGAGTTCAGCAAGGTTTGTTTTTGCTCGAGTTTTGATTCCTCATGTCCTGAGTCTGTTCTGACAAAATAATTACAATTTGAACAAACCTGGAGCTCAGGCGAGACAGTTGCCTGCTGCAACCCCTTTCACTCTGCAGATGCGAAGCTTGAATTTTTATAAATTAAATCTTCCTTGTGCATATTTTGTGGCAAAGCTCCGATACGTGACTGCTTATTTGGGAAATGTTATGAGTGAAGCAACCAGTTGTTGTGATTTATGATAACAGAGGGTCGTGAGCATCTTGGTTCTAGTATGCTAAATGAATGTAATTCCTCTTTAATATAAAGAACACAATGTCCTCAATCCATTTGGACTTTCATTCCCATCTGCATATGCTCGTGCACCGCTGGCAGCAAGTTACCTTCAAGTGTTAACCACCATGTGTCTCCCTGTCGCGCCTGCGTCCCCAGCCTCGCAGCTCATTATGGAGGTACAGGGTTGGCATTTCTGCCCCCAGCTACCTTTCTACTCAGGGAGCTGAAGTCATGGAAACTTCTGGAGTTCTGCCGATGATGGACACATTCCATGTCTCCTGTTCGTCAACTTGGCTTCCTTCTCCTCCACATTCCTCAGGTCACAGTTACTCACCTCTTCCTGGATTTGACAGATCCCTTTCCTCCTTCCTGTCCTTTCCCTTCTCCCCTCACTCTACGCCTTCCTGCTATATATCTGCATGGACAAGATTATGCCTGTCCCTCAAAATCCTCTTACTACCCATCCTACCATAAATGTCACCTCATCTTCCCCCAAGCTAACTGCAGAATGTGTAATTCTGACCGCAGCGGTGCAAAAGCAAACCATTCTTCGCTGGCATTTAGTGATATAAAGTCTGAGGTGACTGTGAAAGACTCACACTGGTGATTCACCTCATAGCAGTGAAAGACATTCTGGGAATATTTGTTGAATGCTTTACTCATGCTGTAATTCATCCTTTGATGAGGAAAAATAGAAAAGCCTCTATTACAAACTGGGCCTGTGAATTTGGACACGGCATTATGAATAATGAATGAATGATGCTGACGGGAGGTCTGGCTGCGCAGCCGCTGCTTCCTTTGAGTTCATCTAATTGAAACACGTTCGGTCGTGTCATAGCCGCTTTTATATTTTATCGCTCCATCCCCCACACATGAACACACGTGTCCAGTAATGTGCGGGATGCTTTTTTATTTCACTCCTCCTCTTATTTCGTTTTCTTTTTCTCTCTAGCCACTTTTATTAAAGTGATTTGATTATTCTTAAGAATTCTCTTTCTTGTATTACTTTAAAAATTGGCTAACAACAAAGAGTATTTGCATGGTTTTTGTCTTCTTCTGGCTCAGAAGCGCTCCAGCCTATTACCATTCATCGAACCCCACCCTTCCTTCCCACCGCTCTCCATCCATTCTCTCTTTCTTCCTCTGCCCAGCCCTCATACGCTCTGCATTGTTACCACATGCTTGGAGATGGGGGAGGTGGATGCGATGGTGCCGGAGTCGGAGAGGTGTTGATACAGTAGTTAAGCTTCAACGTCCCCATGAACTTCCAGATGCCTCCTTCTCACACACATGCACGCACACAAATATTCCCACTTCCCACCATATGATATTTATTTCCTCCAGCTTTCCAAACAGCCGGCCCCACTTCTAACACCTACCTGTAAGTGGACCATCTGCTCCCGCAAACAGCCTCAGAGAGATGCAGTAACTAACATTTTCTCCACCTGATGTGCAATGATCAACTATATTTTATTTTTTCATTGGAAGCCAGAGACTACACTAAACGTAACATGTTAAGCTGTTGCACATCAAAATACTCTTAAGAGGGGAAAAGTCATATTTTAAAATCTTTGGCTTTGTATTCATTGATGTAAAAGGTTATCAATTTTAGTTAGGTGCACTTCATAATGAAGATGAAACGCCTTCTCCTTATGTCATGATCAGAGTGGTGCAAGGGCTCTCTGACGCGATCATTTCTCTTGCTCCATGGTTTCCTTTGATCGTCTTCGTGCCAGTTTTGCCACACGTGCTTTCCATTCTTCCTCTCCTCCTATCACTATCTGTCATCTTTGCAACCTCCGCCTGTCTGAATCCATCTTCCTGTCGTCACTCATTATCTTTTCTGACATCACAGATCTTGCGTTTCTACCTGTTGTGACTGGTCATGTGGTTTGGTGCTAACATGAGCATGGAGGCACAGAAGCACATTTTTCATTACTGACTTGGTGCTTGGTTATAAAATCCAAAGAGATTAATTTTGCTATATTTTAAACTGAACCAGATAGTATTTGACATTGTACTTCAAAGTTCGATTAGCAAAATTTTTGCCAGTGGCTTTTTATGGCTAAACTGACACTAAAATGGATAATCATGTCCACTTAAAGCTTTATTGAACTAGTGTCCTTTCTTGTTAATGAACCCTCACATTCTTGCCTTTGTTTTTTAGTGTGAAAATGTGGGTGTTAGTAAGCTTAAAGGGTGGGTCATATTGAATATTGATAAAACGTCACCTTTATAGAAGTGAAAGATTGCTTTATTTAAATAAAATGATTCTATGTAGTTGCAATAGGAAGGATGAGCAACAGGTAAGAGGCCAACAGCATCACATGTCATCCTACGACCTTGTGTGTCGCACTTAAAAGAAGAGGAAGAATTAATGGCATTTTTGTCCAGCGTTTCCTGTGTTGTTGTGAGACACAGGACATAGGCAATGCAGAGGAAGTTGCGGCACCAAATTCAAACCAGTTGGATCCACTGGGTTAAGACAATACTTCTGTTTGAGGGTTTTTTTCAGTCATAATACTATCAAACCCTTCCCCGCTCTCTCATCCATCTTCCCCTCGACCCCTCCACAGCTCGTTTTTCTCTCTTTTCTCATTCATGACGAGGTCCCACTGTTTTTGTCTGTTTGCTTTTGACTTTGCCGTCCCCTTTCAGTGAACCCTTGAAGCCTTTTCCCCCTCAACCTCTCCTTCTGCCCGGCTTCTCTATCTTCTATCTCCTGGCATTGCACGTCTGTGCACGTCGGGGCACGTGTTGTTTTGTCTTACTCAGGTTTCACACATTCCAGATATTGTCAGAAGACGACTGTGAGCTTAGATGATAGCCATCTAGACAGGGCGGTCAATCACTTGGCAGACAATGAGGGACGGTGCCCTCTGTGTCAGGCCTACTGCCCACAGATGAAAGGCCACGCCTAGCACAAGATAATAAATGTGTCACGCTGGACTGTCATGAGGTTTTCTTGTCAGATGTTCCCTTGTCCGTCATATTTCCTTTTTCTTTGCAGAGAGAACAGATGAGTGCCCCTGGTGTCAGAGAATAAATGTTTAAATCTAAGCTCCATTTCTTCAATAATTTCTGTTGTCTCCCATTTCTTTTCCAATTACATCATCATCCAGGCTATGAATAATGATTTAATGAATATTAAAAATGTACTCTGTAACAGATTGGAATTTTATGAGGTTTGGAATAATGCAGCCTCTGAAAGTCTCTTGTGAGCCGTGATGTGTAAATGAGTTTGACACTTTTGGTGTCTTAGTCGGAAAAAATGTCCAATTTATGAGTAGTATCTTCATTAAAAAATTGAGCTTGGAATTGGAAATATTCATGCCAACATTTACCCCAGCTTCATTCAGTTATTTTCAAGGTCACAGCTGTGGTTTCACCAGGTAACTCGTGGACAATGTTCTCATTGTCTGTTTATTTCTGTGCCTATGTATCCACCTCTAATCCAGCCCTGAACAGCTCTTGTCCCCCGCAGGCTCACTGTCAGTAGCCTGACTTTGAAGTCAAGCCACAATTTATTCCTCTGTCTCTGCAGACTCCCCTGCTGTCCACATAATGTCATTCAATCAATAATAATGTGACCTACCTATCTACCCTGCCTGCCCACTATTTTAGTTATTCACCCGCTGGCCTGCCCTGTTCCAATATCTGACCTGCCCCTGCCCCCGAGAAGCCCCTCTCATTCCCAGCCTTCCCGCTTTTACCAATAATGCCTGTCTCGCTATGACAATAACCTCCACGTCTGTTACTGTGGTAACATACAGCCCCCCTGCAGCACAGACAAACCACTACTGCGCTTGCTTAAAAAAAATGTTCCCTAAAGAAACAGATCAAGGGAGGAGAGGCTGGATAAAATAAGAGCGAATTAGAAGAGATCAGGTTGGCTGGATCAGGTGTTTGCTCATGAATATGTTTAGCGCCCCTTAAACCAAGGCCGTATTTCTGCAGAGGTAATCGAGAGTCCGAGGAGACAGGTGTGCCATTGTGGTGCAGATTAGCGAGGAATGCTGGGAGGTTGACACAGGCGGGTGCTGGCAACCTCTGGCACATATTTGAGCACACTCGCGAGCTCATATTCCCTCTGGGTTTCCATTAAAATGTGTGCGTGATTTGAATGCCACTTATGGCATATGAGCGTGCTCCGTCCATATGCTGAATGATATTTAAAATATGTGAACTGGGCGCGCAAATATGCGCATGTGTGTGTATGCACAGCTTTCTTCCATCTCCTCTTTATGCAAATAATAGCCCTCACTATCATCTCGTCTCCAGCTTATCTTCCCATGTGAAAACTACTTTGTGGGAATGCATTCTGTTGTCTGAATTATGCACCTCACATACAAAAAAACTACAACGAGACAAAAGATAATGCAGTGTGACATGGGAAATGAAGTAGGATGCTTTTAACTGTGTACCGCAAGGGAATTTTATCTTTTCATAATGAGTTGTCTGCATGAGAACACATTTGGCGTCAGCTAGCGACGGAAAGATATTTGAGGAAGCTGTCTGCATACAAATGAGGGTGTAGTTACTGTATGTTTTGCAGCTCGCAATGTGCACCCGCTGGTGTGTGTACGTTTCTGTTTTTTCTGGTCATAAATGTGGCTTTTCAGTTATCAGCCTCTCAGCCAGCCATGTGGTCTCTCTCCAAACTAATTAAACTCGCTGTGGTTCCAAACTCTGACTAGAAAGGCACAACCTCAGTGCCAGATTCTGTGCCAGCTGCTGCCAACACCTGTTTGCTGGTGTGTGTGTGTCAGAGAGAGAAAATTGAGAGACAGAGGGGGGGAAGGGGGCTCATAACCATGTTTACCTCTTATTTCACCCTCGCAAAACATAACGTTGAGGAGTCTGTCGAGGCAAGAGAGGAGCAGCAGGGAAACCTCCAAATAAAGATTTGGAAGAGGAGACAAAGGAGCAGTAGACAGTATATTCAAACGGATGCCTGATGGAGGCAAAGAGGGACTTTACTGGATTTAGAATTCAAGGCAAAGGAAGAGAGAAATGCAGGCGAATAGTAATTAACTCTGAATTATTTTATCTCTGAGGGATCAGGTGGGATTAATAGGGGCTTTGGTTTGGATTCTGCATCTTTCACTCTGTTTCAGCATGGGAGTCTGGTTCCGTTAGTGTGTTTGTGTGTGTGTGTGTGTGTGTGTGTGTGTCCACATGTGTCTAGTTGTTCTCCAGAAGGCACTGTGTGTCTGTGCCAGCGGCCTTGTGACCGTATCTGCCTGCCAGCCAGCGATTGTGTGTGTATTGATGTGTGACTTTGCACCCCCTACTTACCCAAGTTCATCCAAGCATTATAAGTTAATCCGCCATAATAGGCAAAAAGACGAAAAGTGGGTGAGACCGGTAGGTAGAGGGAGAAAGGACTGGGGTCGGGGGGGCATCAAAAGTCAGCGCGAGTGTGTTTCTGTGTGTGTGTGTGTATTTCTGTTTCTGTGTGTCTGCCTGGCATACCTCACTGTGTGTGAGGTATGCCAGGCAGGAGACTACAGATTTAGGGTTAGTTGGACTGTTCTAAATTTTCTGTTCTAAACTGTTCTGGGACAGTTGGTGTTGATAGCCCAGGCGGGCAGACAGCTCATGTCGCCCAGATTAAATCATAGCTTTGGCTGCCCTGCTATCACAAACATAAATCTAACCAGATATGATGAGAAAACAATGATTTAAGAGGGTAACTGGGCACAGATGTGTTGTTTTTCTCGCAAATGAATCATTGGTGGAGTTCGAGGAGGTGAGAACGATAAGATAGGGTCTTGTGGTTTACCTGACGTGGAGGTCAATGGCGGTGTTAAATAAGGAGAGGGTACAGAAAGTGCAAAAAAATAAAAACAGCAGGGTGAGGCTTTTGTTGCTATCAGGCTAAAAGTCATGTATTCTAGCGTTCATCTCTTTACTGGCATTTCCCGTATCTCTCGACCTCGAGCGAGTGTTTCCACTGTCAACACTGTATCAGACTGTTTGTCCAAGACAGGATCTGAGG
>KV751362.1:490055-501948 GCA_001698575.1 Mola mola
GGCGGAGGAGTGGAGGTAGATTTTATCCTCCTGTCTGGAGGCAGTGACCCATACTGTATACAGCCTGTCTCTCTTTCTCCTGATTACTCCCTGTCTTCCATCTTTTTTTATTCCCACTGTGGCCTTCAAGATATCTGGGCTTTTGTTCACATGCAGTAGAATATGTTTCCAGGCTCACAAACGCAAAGGCGCGCTCTTCTTTTCTAACATTTCATTTCCAGACGTGCACCCTTTTATGAGGAGAAAGGAGAAACTTTGCTCTATCGCCCTACCAATATGTTTTCCCCCATACTCTCTATCCCTCTATCTTTCCCTCACACAGGGGCTTTACCAGCCTGTTTAGCACGGTGGCTGGTTTTTAAAAAAAAAATTGCAGCAGTGAATGGATAAGAAAACAGCTAAAGGATAAGGGATTGAGAGAAGGGAAAGAAAGAAGGAATAAATCAAAGCTGACTCCAGTGGCCTGTTATCTCATTACAGCGGTACCGGCTTGTCACGCCTGACTGACTGGCCCCCTAAGGAGTACCCTCACCCCCGTATAAGACCCCCTTTATTCAGCAAATACTCTCATATTTCAGCTTGGGCATAAAGAAAGGCAAATCTCTAAGTTTTCTGAGCTGTCCGCACCAGATTCATATTTCTTAGCTCAGTTGTGGCACACATTTGAACGTAAAATGGGCGCATACATAGAGACCTTGTTAGTCACTAGTTATGAAATGATGCTTGTGGATAATGAATGCCAATAGGGAGAGTGGATATCCATTTGTTCCACCATTTTCTGCCTATTCCAGCACTCTTGAATAGTCCCATGTGGGTATTGGAAGAGGGCCTGAAGAGGGAACTGCTGTCAGCTGAAGTACTGGAAACGGTGTTCCTCTTCTTCTCTCCTTCTCCCTCTTTTGCCAAAATGAAGGCTCATTTGAAGTGAAGGGAGGCCTGTTTCTAAATGAGATGTTCAGAGTGCTGCTCAGCACTCCTACAGAGAGAGAAAGAGAGACAGGTGAGGGTGGGAGAAAGAATGTGAAAGAGGGCACAGCAAAGAGAGAAATGTAGATTTTTTTGCTTCAGTAAAGACATATTAAAATAAAAACAAGGTAAAGCCAGTGTTGCCATTTTAATAAATGCATTAGATAAAGGCAAACGTTGAAAAAGTCAGACATTAACGTAGGCTGAAAATGAAAATGCCATTTAAAGTAAGCAGCAATGTCAACATTTTCTGATCCTCGGAAAGAAGCAAAAAGTGAAATATCTTAGTGAATTTTCATAATGAAAATAACAAAAGAGTCATCACATCACACCAGTATCTGCTTTAAGGTCGTTTCTGTTGTTGAAACTCTGATTAAGTACAAAATAGGGCTGGCATTAACATACTTTTAAGATGACAAAGCAATTTAACAAAATAAACATGAATTCAACTTAACCTTTTTGGTGCCATTACCGTTAAAATGAGTGAGAGCATGTTTGAGAGGGGCACATTTGGAATATTGGGTCATATTTGCGGAGGAAATTGACAGGGGAGTTGCAAGCTACAGCATCTTGGTGTTGTTTACCCACAGTCCCTCTGTTCCCCATCTTTGTTTGCCTCAGCTCGCGTGCTGTGCATATAACCCACCGACCCTGGAACAGACCCTTTTGTGAGTCCACCAAAGCACCTGGGTGCTGCAATCTAGTGTGAGATGACTGCTGGGGGGAGATGAGGGTGGCAGAAGGCGGGCCGGTTGTTTGAAGAATTGAGCTGCTGAGATATGAAGGGCAGGCAGGTGGGTTTGTGCGTGTGGTTCGCGCCATTGAATGTAACGGTGATCGTACTGTAAATAGGCTACTGCAAATAGAACCTGAGACATTCATCCTAGTATTGAAATATACTGGAGTTGGCACGACAGCCTGTTTCTGCCTTTACTGCGGTTGCTTTTATTTTGGTTGTAGGATCCAGAGCATGAATTTGAGATCCACAGAGAGACATGCCGGCCTGCTTTCACCTTTTCCTAAATTTACTACTCACTTCCTCTCACTTCCCATCTTGAACAAAATATTGATACTGAAAATATTAAACATACAAATGCACCACCACTGTAATGGACAAACTCCAGTGGGGTTTTTATTACAGTAAATGGGCCAAGGACCTACCTGTCACTCAGCATTTATCTGTACTGTAAGCAAGGAAATGACTTGCAGAATGAATTGATTCAAGGATAGAGAGAGAGGGGAAGCGAGAGAGATGGCCAAGGCGGCTGCACTTTGTCCTAACCCTTTTAGCGAGATTAGCCGTACTCTTAATGTCTCTTCCCTTATTTATACTCTGAGTCAGCCTTTCGCCTCACTCCTCTCTGTGTCTCTCCTCTCTCTGACAATCTGTCTTGACTGCAAAAGACGGATGTGCTTATACATTTCCATGTATGTACTGTATATAAAAATAATTACAGTTACAAACAACAGTCCGCGATCAGCAATGAAATAGAGTATTTCTGAATTTCTTGTAAAGATAACTCAGGTCCTTGTGCTAGGTGACTTCTGTTGGACATTATCAATTGATATAAAAGCAGTGACCCTGCATTTGGGCTACATTGTCCATGAAACAGCACGGAGCCACGTCAGTCCAAGCATACATACAACAAATTTCACTGTACCTAACCTAACTTGAGCCGTTTTAATAATATATGTAATAGCCTAATATACAGATTACATTTTATTCCTTGGTTTAATAGTGATACAATACATTTATATGATCTACATAATAAAACTAGATTCTGTCAGTGGTTCAGGTGTCCTTCAGAAAATAAGGTCATAAAAAATTGACTATTTTTATGACAGAGTGCTGGAGAAGAATTGAGGTGTCTCACAGCCCGAGGGGAGAGGCAGCTCTGCAGTCTGCTGCTGCAGCAGAGGACACCTCCGTATTGCCAGATGGCAGCAGAATAACTGGCTTTTAATGTAACTTTCAGTGTTTGCCTTACCACTGAGCTGTGTCTTGGTGATAGCGTATTATTTATGGCATAAGAGGAAGGTTGATAACTCCGCTTTCTCAACAAAATGACCCTGTCATTACAAGGTAAATTAATCTTTAAGCCTACAGATAATTCAAGTATAAGAATGGTACTAAAGCAAAGTGCAACTTTGTTTTACAATTGTGCCATTGTCATTGTATCCTTTGAGCAGATGTTTATAAAAGGAAAATAGGTATTATTACAATGTCTCTTTCAAAGCAAATACACAGAATAACCAGATCAAGCTCTTTAATGTGGGAGGTGAGGATACTCATAGAGCACAAACAAAAAAACGAAAATAATTCCTGTGTCCTGTGGCTACTTGTACAGTGTCCAAATAAATATACCCCTTTGGGAAATCACTAAATGGCTTGGAAAATAATCTTTAGCTCTAATAATACCTTCAATTTTTCCATTTGTTTATCATGAAACCATTTTATGGCATAACAATACATTAATTCTGCAAAAGGGAATTACAGTAATACTGAACCAATTTTAAGGAAAACTTAATTACATTTACACACTCAGATATATTCACTAATCGCAAGGAGCACCGCTCAGCCTTAGAAAACATTTTACTCTGCAGCTTTTTGTCAGCCAAAATACCACCAAAGATGTCATCAGGGTTATGTTGACTTGTTATTGGAGACTATTAATATGGAAAGCCTGTGGGTGCACAGAGTTGTGCTTGGGCAGAGAGAAACCAACAAAAAGATTCTTCACATTTTATAAAATATGGGAATCCATTTTTTTTTTTAGCTTTTGCCACTGGGGAATCAAATTTGAGATGCCCCAGACTCTGGTGCTTCAATTCCCTTTTTTAAATAAGCCCCTTTGAGATCACCAAGTGAATGTTGGAGTGCGGCAGCGAGGCGGCCCAACGCTCAAACTCAAGTCAGTCATGTAATATCATCCATCCATCCATCCATCTTTGCAATCCTGCCAATGACCTAATGGGGTCCTGAGTGGAATTCATAATGCACCTCATTATGATGCCCCATTATGGACCCCAACAACATTAGCGGTAACATATGCGAGCAGACTGCCTCTGCCAAACATTGAGTATCATTCTGGCCCATTAAAGCAAGTCATTTACCTTGATTAATAGGCTGAGGCTGAGGGAAATGGAAAAGATACGCAGGGGACCCTTTCCTTCCCTCATTCCACCTTTTCCCATTTCCTTCTGTTCCAATTTTAACTCTTAAATCTGCAGTTTGAGAACCTCTGTGCGCATTTGTCTCTTCCTGGTTAGACACTCATGCCTCCTTTTGCATCAGTGTCCTTATCTACACTATCTGCTGGCTTTCTCCTTCATCAACCTCAAGGCTCCTCAACTTGTGCTGATCCAAATTTTTGCAGTCAAACTCTCCTGCTCTTTTCATTTACTTTTTTTTTTTCTGTCCCTGCATTTGTGCCTTCTCCTGTTTCCAGATTTTAGTTTTTGCCATGGGCTGTGTTTCAAGGAGGGAAGGAATGGGGGAGAAAGACTGGTAGAAAGGTGGATGAAAAGGACCGGGTGTTTTAATTGGGTGTGCCTGAGGGGAGAGGGAAGGAGGAGGGAGAAGAGGGAAAGGAGGTCCATATTCAGGGGCCCCAGAAATATTAAATATTAACACCTTTCCTCATCTCTGCCCCTTAAGTGACATCTACTGATTGGGTTCTCTCTCGCTCTGTCGAGACACACACACACAAACACACACTCTCTCTCTCTCTCTCTCTCTCTCTCTCTTTTCCTCTCATCGAATTTAGTTACCTCTGAAAATGAAAGGCAGCCAAGACGAGACATGGCAGGGTAATTGGCGGACCCTCTCTGATTTGTACCCTTTGATTCAAAAAGTAATGAAATTCCACTTGATATTTTTATCCGATCTGTATGTCTTTTTTTTCCCCCCTTGGCTTTGTTAATGCCACCATATTAAGCAACAATAGGGAGTTCCAATAGAAGCAGGAGACTGGCTATGGTCAATCTAACTCACTGTTAATGGAGTCACATAACATAGCGTGGGATGGTGCCATGCAAATAAAAGATTTACATGCATTCAGTTTTGCGCAGGGAGGGTCACTTTGGTTTGTGAGATAATATATGAATGCTGTTTTTGAAGCTTACACAACATGAAAACTCATGAGGCTAGTGTGCTCATTGGTCTATTAATAATCTTGCCTTTTTTGTTTCCACTGCACAAGCAGCATAAGCTCTTATCCTGCTCATGCACTCTATCCAAGTTTTTCCTTTTTGCTTTTCTCCTCCTTGTTCCTGCCATCCTTCCTTGTCGTTTCCTCCTCCTGACTCACTGGCTCATGTTCAAAGAGGCCAAACATGGTCCCTCCACACCCAGCACCCACACCCACACTCACTGAACACACAGCCCTAAACACTCCTGTTTGAGTGGGGTTGACTTCTCACCCCGTTGCTGGGACAACAGCACCGGTGAGGGGAAATCTCCCCATAGACAAAGGAGCCCACTTCACACTGTTTGTCCTGAGCCCCTAAACTGCCGCAAGATGACACGACACACACAGCAGTAAAACTGTGATTTATCCGTCACAACTGGGAGCACTGTGACGTTACCTCTCTGCCTGCCGCGCTCAGCGCAGCAGACGCTCGCACACAAAGAGCCCAACACACACGCTGCTTGGCTTGCAGATCTATTTGGCCGAGTCATTGAAGAACCATGACGTCTTTTCAGCACAGATGCTAGTATTGTTGGGTTTATGGCAGTGCTGTGGACTGCCGTGTGCCCAGGCTAATTGCTAAAAGCCTCATGTTTGACTCAGCTGGGCTACTTCAATGTCAAGTCTCCGGGAACATCAGACCTCATCAAAATACTGGCTCTCGGTTCCTGTTCTCCTCTAAAGCCATCTTTTGTCACTCGTTACTCATTTTAAATGAAGTTTAACTTCAGAATCCAAATTAGGTTGCATGGCTTTTAAGCATGAATCTCCTCTTAATTCAAAGTGTGCTTTACACCAGACAGGAAAGAGGTTACAGCTTTTCTGCATAAAATTTGATATAAGATTCATAACACTATAGCCTGACAGAAGGGATAAATGGAGCCAATACAATAACTCTGAGAGAGAAACAGAACAAAAAAATGTTATAAGTTTCTTATCTAGCAAATAAAAAAATCTTTATGTACCTTTTTAGTCCTCTCCATCGCCCCATTTCCTGTCCTCCACCCAGAGAAGACACACATAGTCTGTGATTTTGTTACCAATAAATAAACTAATGATAAAACATATTGTCATCTGTTAGACTCATTTGATCTCCATGACCAGCTGTAAACCTGAAGCTTTGTGCATGTGTGTCTGTGTGTGTGTTTGTGTGTGTTTGTGTGTGTGCGTGTCTGTAATGCTAGAGGGTCCCAGGTGTGAATTTTACTTCCACTCAGGTGGTACATCGGTACAAGCCCAGACAGGAAGACAGACAGTTCCAATCCATATCCTGTTATTGCAGTGCAGGAGCTTAACATTTAGCATCTGCACATCCGCCATCAGTCTATCACACCTTTAATCAAGACACCTCATCCCCCTGCCCCCCAGCACATTCAGATATTACACATAAACCTCGTAAAAGACACAAGCAATCTATAAAACATAAAGGGTGCCCTGTTTCACCAAGCAATGAAATTGAAACACCGAAGCTGGACTCCAATCAGAGACCCAGATATCATCTTGAAGTACAACAGACCTCTGCTTTTTTCTTGGCTAGTTATGACTTGCTGAGCCTTTTTTTCTGGCTTGTGAAGAGTCGGATGAGCTTTACAAGACTGAGGCTGATTTTGTGATTCCTGCAAATTGGTACTTTACATCATCGCCATCTATATGTTAGTTGTCAAAATTTTTGAGGCAATTCTTATGACGTATGTCAGTCAAACTCTGTTATCTTGGAGTTGTTGGGAACTTGGAACATTTCCTTTAAACTTTGAATTTTTAGAATTACAGTCAGTTTGCTCAGAGTTTAAACAAATATACAGGAATTCATCTTGGGAGCAGTTCATCAGGGACTTTCATGACTCGAAGGCACAAAGGCATTTAAAGTTGCTCATCAAACCCACCCTGGGAAAGTTCTTTTGTTTTCATGGAACATACAGCACATCAAGATAGGTCAACCAGAAATTCATTCTGATTATTCTCACTGGTTTGAACAATTTACTGAGTGTCAACTAATTCCTAAATCACTTTATGTGTTTGTATATGGTATTATTTGCATCATTCATGGTATTAAAAAATGTTCATAGCTGATATATCTATATTTGCGTGTCAGTATGAACTCTACCAGATCAGGTTTTCAGTGCGATAGAATATCACATAGGTTGTTAGACAGATGTATGGAAATTATTTATGGCTCCTCTCTGTATATAATATACAGCTGTATTGATGTCATTAGAAGTATCTAAGCAGATGGACCATGAGTGTCTATTTCTGTCAAGTTTTCACTTTGTGTATGTTTTTACTGCTCTGTCTCCACGGTTGCTAAAAGATTCTACAAAACTCTTCAGCTCTGTATGTTATAACCGGTTAAAAAAACTTCCTGTATCTCTCTTTGTCGTTGTCACTCTCCGCCTTTCCCCCTGTATGTGGCATTCACTGTTGGTGAATGTGTGTGTTTGTGTGTGTGTGAGTGTGTTTTGCTGCAGCTGCTGTTCCTGTACTGCACCTGCTCATATCTCATCAGCCAGGCGATGATAGCCTGCAGGCCTTACATGGACCCCACCCCAACACAAGCAGTCTGACCGAGCCTGCACCTACACAGACACACACACTGTGTCATAATATACTGTATACCCACACGCATGCCAACATTCATCCCAAACTGTAAGAGCAGGCACCTTCTCAACAAATGTGCCACCAAAAAGAGTCTTTCTGTTTATTTTTTTATTTTCCTTCTGGTGATTATCTAAGATGGATCATGCATGTCTGCTTAAAGTGAGTGTGAAAGGCCCGCAAACACAAGATTTGAGTCAGATCCAGCCTGCAACAAAACCTGCATCTCCTGCACTCGCATATACAGAGACAAGGTTTGCGGTCAAGATGGCTCCTGTCGGCCAGTCAAATTAGAAATGAAATTATATCTCAGGCATATGATGGGACGACTAATATGTCACCAACAGTGAGTAGGAGAAGCAATTACATTGGAGAAGTGCAGGTTAGGTATACTGTATGTATGAAGCCCCTGCAGCTACACTGTAATCAATTAAATTTCCCCCTCCAGGCATGATTTAAAGTATATAAAGAATACTCAGCCATGAGTAATATTTTATTTAACATGGTTATCTCACATTGAAAAGATTATAAAAATGCTGAAAAGTTATTACAGACACATGTACCAGTTTACCCTCCCTGAGAAATTCTGAGCGTGAGCATTTGCACTAGTTTGTGCTATTTTGCCTGGTGAAAGATCAGTGTCCATTTAGATGGCTTGTGTTCGAGGGAACACGGCAGAGTTTCAGTCGTCATGTTACAGGTTTAACCTGAGCCACACCCACAGCCATACGAGGACTCTCTTGTGTCCCCAAATCGGGGAGCAGATATGCCAGAATCCTAGGCGTAGTCATTGTCTTTTGTATTTGTGATCTTGCCTGGTTTGAATCTCATTGTTGTAGTAATTGAACACACCCTTCAGCAGAGGAATGAGACAAAATGTTTCTATTGACAAACTTTGGACTGAGAGAAGTCGGCGTAGTATACTTCGTGAATCATGCTCTGTATCACTGTAGTGAACGAAGTGCTGATCAGTGGAAAGGGATGAATACAAATGCGGAAGTTTTTGTTTTCACGGCTGCACGCTGTAGGTGACTCTTCTCGTGACATTGAGGCTTTGTCCCTTGCAGCAGGTCGCTGTTTGCTTTGCCAACAGGCAAGCGTGCTAATCCTGTTAGAGGCCAAGGATGTTTCGGACCTCACACGCTTGCGCACAAACACAGGTAGCTCATGGGTACACGCACACGCCACCTCACATTCCTGGTCCATCAGGTACCACTCAGCATTTCTCTATTTGTCTTTCCCAGTTTTTTTCTATTGCTCTCACAATACCTCATAGATCCTCTGAGATCAAGTCGTCCTCACACTCGAGTTTATCCCACTGACACTCTGTGATCAAACACACTTCTCTCACACCCCTAGCACCATCATCCAGGTGTGGACAGCAGACTTAGAGATGAGCTGAGGTGTTTGGGTTAACAGGGAGACCTCGGTCCTACACAAACTCTCTCTCCAGTTCCTTTTCGTCCCCTCCCTCTCCATCTCTCCTACTTTTCTGTTTCTTTGTGCCTTTCTCTTGCAATCTTGGATTCCCTTTTTCTCCCTCCATGCACACACGCACAGAAGAGACATGCAAGCGAGCCTGTGCTCTGGGTATTAAAGAATGCTCTTTGAGAATGAGGGATGAAAAGACAAGAGTCAGAGAGAGAGAGAAAGAGGCTCCTGGTTTGATGTCCAGAATACAACAGTAGGTGAAGGGGAGAGCGAGGGAGGAAAGAGAGGACAGGAGAGAGGGTCCTGATGCTTCTTGTCAGAATGAGGGGGACACGTGTGTATGTGTGTGTGTGTGTGTGTGTGTGTGTGTGTGTGTGCATTGGTGTGTGTTTATGAAGGGAGAGAGAAGTTGTAGGAGATGCAGAAAGAGAGAAAAGTCAAAGAAAGAAGGCAGAAAGAGACTTGGTGAGTATTAAAGATAGTTTCTCATTAACTTTTCAGTAGATTTGGGACTGACTTCCCGGGTGTCTCCCACTCTTCACTCTTCCCCCCTGCTTTGACGGCAGACTTGAATCTCTTTTTTCCACACACACTGTACTTAAGTCAAGCTTTTCAGGGTGTTTCGGCTGCTCATAAATATCACATGCATTATAGATGGATTGTATAGTAAGTGTGTAAGTGTGTATGTGCAGGTCATAGTCTGACTGTCTCGTTCCCATCTGTCTTTCTCCCAGGTCACACACCCCATCATACACACTTTCCCTCTCTTTGGCTAAATCCGATTATCTGGCCTGTGCCAGCTAACAAGACCCCCATGAAGCTACCCCCGCCCCCCCAGTCATTCTCTCTCTCTTTCTCTCTCTCACACCCACACACATAGAGTCAGAGCCCACAGCCGTGTCCCTAAACACACATATGCTGCTCCAGACGCAGATTGGACGCAGGGCTCCCTAATTACGCATTAATTGTCCGGCTCTGTCCATCCAGCTGCCTCTTCTGTAAAACCCAGAGAGGCGGCCTCACTGATCACCGGAACATGATGTGAATGGTGCTGAAAGAAGAAAAAGCATGAGAGCGAGGCAGTCATTAAAATCAAATGTGGAGATGGGGAGGGGGATAGGAAGAGTTCTGCTGGGAGAGAAGAATTTGGCACACATGGCACATATTGTTGCTTTTAAAGGCTCAATATCTCTGTTTGAATGCATGTAGTAGCCAAGACCAAGTTCTCCAATTAAAAAAAATTCAGTGTCAGTTACTGAATGATTGATAAACATCCAAATATTTTCATTGGATTGTTAAAATTATCTACGACAGTCTTCACTGATAATTGATAGAGTTTATGAAACTCAGTGGCAAATAAAAGACAAAATTGAAAATAGTAGACATTTCACAAGAAGGGATTGTAGGCGATAATGTCAGATGTGTGTCAGAACCTGAAAATGTGCACAAAATGTGACAATATGAACTAGCTGTTAGAGTTTCCACAAAGTGATTGTGATTAGTATTATTATGCACAGCAGGTGATGATGATACGTGATTGCGCACCTCACATAATAGGGCTTCAGACTGAGTTAATATTATTTCTTTGGTCCAGGTCCCTAAAGAAGTATTTCCACAGCCCTGTGAGGTGCTTATAGAGTTAAAGTCATCATCATGCCGTCATGGTGACAGTGTCAGTGCTAACATTCTGATGAGAAGAAGGTAACTTTTACTATTTTCACAATTGGCTTATAAGCATCAAACACTAAGATAATAGGATTTATTATTTTTTAATTAATGAAAAACAAGATTATATTCAGGGGTCCTGAAAACGCATATGTTGCTACTTTGCAGCATCTGTTTCTCATTTCTTACAAACTAAGGATGAAAAGAGCTCCAGCCTGGCCTGGCACCCACCTTCTTCTTGCGATTAACCAGCAGGTTTCCTCCTCCGTTTGGCAAGATGTTATCCAATAATCATGTTTAAAATGATTCATTATTTATTATCCTTTATCCAGTCCTACAGACTCGCTAATATTGGAGAAACTCTTTATCAGGTGTCTCAAAAACATCTTCCAGCCTTCAGCCGGAGATTCATGCTTCAAAAAAAGACTTTGAAAGTCCATCTATGCAAGTACCGGCAAGTCACTTGATTCGCTGTGCTATCTGTGCGTGAGTGTGTATTTTTCCCATGCACCACTTTACTGGACTCTCGAATCCTGATTGCTCCTGCATTTACTAGCACATTCTTCTACATTTGTTCATCTGGCTGTGCTGTTTGTGTTGGCGCAGGCTCAGTGGAAGATTTTCTGGGCTTCATCCTTCTGACAAACTGGAAACATGAGACTTGGTTTGTAAAACTAATGTTGTTACCCTTGAGAGCTACTGAGCTAATAGAAGAAAATAGAGGGTGAGAGGGGGGTGCTGGATTTTCCCAAAAAAGTAGAAAATAAGGAAAAACCAGAGAGGGGATAAAAATAGGCGCGAGGCAAGTTGAAAAGTAAATCAAGACGATGTGAAAGAATGTCGGTGAAGGTTCTCAGTCATCCAGGTCATCTTGATCTCGGAGTGTTTAGTAGGAAGCAACTGGACTTCTTATCTTGTTTGAAGACGTTTCGCCTCTCATCCGAAAGGCTTCTTCAGTTCTGAGTGTCAGTGCGGGAAACCCAGGTATTTAACCCCGAGTGGGTAGAGACAATCACCAACAAAGAGGACGTGTTTGAAAGCAACAGCCT
>KV751362.1:503768-517998 GCA_001698575.1 Mola mola
TTCAAACCGGGCCAGACCTTAAGACAGCGACTGGTCCACCCCAAGGATAAAACACCCAGGCATAAGCTCAGTAATGTTGTGTATGCCGTTCAATGCACAGAGGAGTGCTCTGACCTTTATATAAGTGAAACCAAACAGCCCCTCCACACATGCATGGCACAACACAGGAGAGCCACCTCATCGGGACAGGACTCAGCTGTACATCTGCGTCTTAAGGAGAAGGGTCACTCCTTTGAGGACTCCAATGTCCACGTTCTGGACAGAGAGGACAAAAGGTTTTGAAAGAGCAGTAAAAGAGGCCATCTATGTCCACTTGGAGAAACCTTCCCTAAACAGAGGTGATGAACTAAGACACCATTTGTCTGCAACCTACAATGCTGTCTTGGGAGCCCTCCCCAGGCAGTTTAACCCACATACACACCTGGGGCCATGTGAGCCCAAGGTGTCACACGAAACCAGGGGTGAGGGGCAAACACTCTCGAGTGATTCACACCCGGGCTCATGTGACCTTAACGACTCACATGATGCCTAGCCAGAGGACCGCCCCCCCGAGGCTGATATAAGATAAGAAGTCCAGTTGCTTGCTACTAAACACTCCGAGATGTGAAAGAATGTAACATTGGAGAGAGATATAAGATCTTTTTCTCAAAATGTCAACACTTAACTGACCCTTGACCCTCTGTTGGTTCTGCGAGTCGTGGTGAATCACAGCATCTGACTCCGCTGGAATGCCTCTCACAAACACACACACACCACTCTTTGACAGCTCTCTCTGTTGTCTTCTCTGTATGTATTCACTTCTTTATTTCCCTCCTCCATCCTTCGCTCTCTTCTTCCCCACTCAAAGCAAAGTGATAACAAGGCAGTCGTCCCTCAGCATCTCTCATCTCTCTTTTTGAGCAAACAGTCTTTCATCTTCCCCATCTCCGTTTCTCTGCCCTGTTATTAAAACTAGCCTGTCAAACAACTATGTTTCCCACAAGTCCATCCTACCCACTCTTGGCAATATCTCACAACAAATGAATTATTTAAATGTAGATTTTGTAGACCAGAAATTGGTGACATGATTAATTTATGTTATCTTAAAGACCCGTGGCCGGCCACTGTGTGAATATTACTTTGAGTTTAAATCTAGGCTTTTTAAGCATACTTAACGTAATGTGTGGGGTGTTTGCAGTAAAGAAAGATATTTTAAAGTGTTTATTGAGTGGTTGTCTAGTAATGATTCTCAAGTGTTATATGCCAAAACACATGTTTCTAGATAAAAATGTCTTTTTCTGAAAGTACTGAGGTTTTTAAATATATCATTTTTAGAACAATATGAAGTCCACTTTTTATTTCCAAAGATTTGCACCTAAATTAAAACTAACTAACTATATTAAAACTAAATATTTTCTTATAATAAGTTACCTCTCCTGACACTAGGTGCCTCTAGCTAGTTGTGATTACCAACATTTTGAAGATTTGAGTTTTTGATCCTTTAAGGTTCTGTGGGCGGTCAGTAGAGGCTGATTCACTCAGATGCTCCACTACTTAGTGAAGGGTTGTCAGTTTGTTATGTGTTCATTGTAGTGTTAAAAAGAGGTATTGTGTACCTTTTTTAAATCGATTTGTCAATTGAAAGATAATTAATCTATAAACTATTTTGATTTTTAAATGATTAATTAGTTAATCAGAAAATAATTGGCAGAGTAATCAATGATTGAAACAATTGTTAGTTGCATCTATTGTACCTAAGTTTTAAAAAATCTGTATTATTACACCTTTAAAGTCCTATCTTACAGTAAACCCCTGCCAGAGCATACGTTTGAAATATGCCATCCGTGTGTCTGTCTTTACAGTCTTCTTCTGTTGTACTGGAACAAAGGATTTATGACACTGTATTTGCTGCAGTGACTTCATTAGTAGAATTGGAGCTCTTTTCCACCCAGCTCCCAATCCTTCCCCTCCGTCTTTTGCTGCCTCTCCCCTCTGTGTCTCAGTCTATTTGTCAGACCTCTGCATAGGTAGATGTGTCGGAGCTACCGCATTTCCTCATCCACGCTGGAACCATTTTGGGGCTGTCCTGCGCCCTAGCTGCTACTCTCCCATTGATATTTGGGACACTGCTTGCATCCTAATGTTTCCTCTGAATGGAGAGCCCTGACAGTGACGAGGGCCTTCTTGTCTCCTTCTAGATCCCTTTATTCTGCTGTTCATACAAATTTAAGGGAACACCGATACTTTTTGCTGTCATTGGATTTAGAGCAAATTATTCAACATTCTGAATAGTACCCCTTAAAAAAGCACACATTTGCAAACCAGGTGTTACCTGGATGTGGCAGAAAAAGGAAGCTAGCAACATCTGCTATAACATTCCTGAAGAGACAGGTGGTCACAAACCCTTAAATAAAACAGTAAAACATCTGCGGCATAAGTAAAACATCTGCGGCATGATTTGGTTGCAGCAGGCACTGAGATTTCAGTGTACACAGTAAGGGCGCAATCACAGTTGGCCAATTGCTCTGTGCACCCCCCCCCACCCCCAGTCCTCTGCTGGCCTGCACTCACGCTGCTCTCAGCACAGCTGTAACTGAGCACGGCAACTACTTGAAATTACATCATCACATAGAGAGAACATGACTACAACTTTACTGGATTTGTTGCTTATTTGGAGTCTTTTTGTTCAGATATGGCAAGCTCAAATTTATGGATTTATTGATTATGCAATTGGCCGGTTGATTTTTGCGGAGACAGCAGGAGACGAGGGAGGTATTCGGTTATATTGTCATGTCCACCTGTTCGTTGCATATGCGTGCTTGTGTTCGTGCATGAGCAACCATACCATGCACCTCTTCACACCTCTTCCAGCCATGCCAAGGCCAAGGAAGCGTGCCGTACTTAAGCATAGACCAGAGCGCTCACACTAGTCAAACAATCCGAACTTTGTACGTCAATCGTGCTTGGGCACGGCGAGGATGGTCCAGTGTTTAGTATGTGCCCTGAGGCACATACTAAACACTGAATGTCTCATGCCCAAAATCCAAGACCTACACCACTATTGATCCAAAAGCACAGAAATGTAGACTCCAATATGATCTAAAACATATAAATAAGCCACAGAAATGTTGGGATTCTGTTTTGTGGAGTGAACTCTTCTCTCTTTTACTATCAGGCTGAAGATGCAGGTCTCTGACCTGCAATTGGACATGCTTTAAAAAGAGCCTTGTCACGTTAGTCATAGAAGCTCTCATCAAGCAAACATTTAGTTTTATGTGTGTTTTGTATGACTTGATGAGTGTTTAATCAAATTGTTTATATCTTTTTTGCATGTCTTTCTCTGCAGTTTGCAGTGGGGTTGTGAAGGTAGAGGTAACCCCTAAAGTGGAGGTGTTAAATGGAGATACTGCCAAGCTGCCCTGCAAATACACTGCCACACCATCAATCAGCAACACTGTTGCTGATTGGTACATTGTAAGTAATTTCCAAACACCAACCAAATATTTTTAGACAAGAAAAAAAATTGTTTGGCATATCCAAATGACCGAGGTTTTATTTTTAGACACAGTTTCAGATTGTCTTTTTTTCTCTTTCTTCTGTTATTGTTCATGTGTTTGCCAACCCTCCCGCTGAATCATTCTCTGCCTTTTCATCCAGAAGGAGGAACAGGGAACCAGGAAGCGCGTGGCTTACCGCTCCCAGGGCAGCGAGGGAAATAGTGATGAGGGCACCCCTTTGACCGGGCGGGTCTCCATTGGAGATGACTTCACGTTGACCATTTCCTCAGTTCAGCCTTCTGACGAGCTTGAGTTCAACTGCCAGATCACTGCTGGTCCCGCTGGGGTTGGAGATGCCACCACTATGGTCAAAGTCTTCTGTGAGTCGGCCAGTGACCTTTGACTTTTTATATGGCACTAACATGACCTCCCTCTTCACTCTCCCATCAGTCAGTGACGTCGAGGATTTATGTCTTGTTTTGTTACCGTCACTGCCACTGAAGGTTTACAGTTTTAATCACATCTGCATCTGTGTTCATGCTTACTTCAATTTCTAAGTGTACCTAATGCATCTAATTAATTTTGCTGATTGCATTTCACACATGCTCAAAGTAACTCAAGGCAAAACCAAACACTTTTTAGAGATATAGTATGATATATTGTCAGAAATTTCTGTCAAGAAGTACAGCGGATTTGGACTAATATTTGTTAGAACTGTAGAGATTTCTGTAACACCTGGGATTTTCCTTGTGTTAAGTTCCTCATGGGTCAATTAATGACAATCTAATCACTCTTGACACAATTGATTAATACTTCAACCACACCTGTCACGTCTAATATATCTCACCTTAATAAAAGTCTAGATTGATCTGGCTGACCCTTATACTGGCCGCTGTGTCCTTGTCCCTCCTACAGCAACCCTTGAGCTGACATCAGTCATACTCTTAGCATTCAGGGGCTCAACCAAATGAATTATAAAAAACATCCATTTGCAATTTGAATCGGCCTGATCGGTCCCCCTAAAAGAAGGACCTTTATGTCGAGAAATTAGCAAAGCAACTGTTTTCTTTAGTCAAAGAGAGCTTACAAGTTATTTATTAATCTTCATGCACTCAGAAGCATGGGCGTTTAAAAGCATTCTCATAAAATTAACTATTAATTGTCAATGGGCCGGTCCGTTGGAGGCAACAACCGAATTGCTGTTTGACAAAGGTCTTTTTAGGAGCACGTAATGATCATAGTAAGAAAACAGCCTTTATCACAAACCAGCAATTACCCTTTGTCTGCATTCAACCACTTCACTCAATTTGGGATGAGTTATAGTGTGTCTGTCCTGCTTTAACTTCATAGGGCTGAGTTATGAAGTCTCCCAAGGGCTGCATTGCAGCGGCGATAGTCCGTGTTGTCTCTCGCTGGAAGTAGAGAGCAAACACTAAGTGCGCAAAATACACCAAGACAGAATAAACACAATTCTTCATGTGCATCTCTGATTTAGTTGTGAGGCTGTTGAAGAGCCTTTTAGCCATGCTCAGAGAAAGAAAGAAACCAGCTTTTGATGGTATATACAGTATATGGCTCATTGGTTTACATTGTGCACTATGTGAAAATATGTGCTTCAGTTTCGAGAGTAGTCTAACAAAAAAAGGACTTAAACAAAGAACAAAGCAAGCAAGACAGAGAGGAATACCCCTCTACTGTTTTTTATAGTTAACAGCTGCAGGCAGCGATAAGGTGACCTTGCATGTGAACAACTGAGCTAGAGAATAACGCAGAGGAACAACAAAAGAACACTCACACTAGTGGTTGTGCGAGCACATGTGAGAGCCAGAGAGAAAGGGATGTTTTTGTTGTTATTTGACCCTTATCAACTCATGTGAACCAAGTCACAGTGGAATAACGTGAGGGGGGATATTTACTGCTCAGCTTAATTGAGAAGGTCAGCATTCACGTGGTTTGTGTGTGTTTGTGTCCATGTTAGAGGGATCTTTCAGCTGTGCATTGTAATGATATAATAATGATGTCTCGTTTCCTTTTACTGCCTCAGTTGCTCCTGAGAAACCGGAACTCACACGGCCATCAAGCCAGGCCATTTCTGTAGGAGGGACTACCAGCTCTGAGGTTTGGGCATCTTACTTGATTTGATATTAACAAGAAGACACACATTCTCAACTCTTGTTTGTCCATGTGTGTCAGATCGGTAGTTGTGTGTCGAACAACGGACATCCCCAGCCGAGAATCATCTGGTTCAAAGATGACCAGCCCCTACCTGAAGTCAAGGACAGGAAAGAGAGTATGTGGCTGTTTTGACGAACAAAAATAGAATATAATACCATAAGCTAAACAAACCAATGGAATAAACGTGTTTTTTGCCCATCCCACCTGTCTGTCAGAGACCTACATGATCCCCTCAGTGGTGAAGGAGGCCTCCGGTCTCTTCACTGTCAAGAGCACCCTGTACATGCAGCCCACCAAGGCGGACAAGGGCTCTGTGTTCCAGTGCACCGTGGAGTACAGCATGCCGGGAGGCCAGATCAAACAGAAAAAGTCCGACACCATCACCATCAACCTCAACTGTGAGTGGAAGGGAAAGATTGAGGGAAGTGAGGTCAACAGGGCAGAGCCAGGCCAGCTAGGCTAGGCTCTTTACGCCTGTTCTCACTGACGTGTTGCCCATACACTTGTATTTGCCGGATAGAAATGAAAGTTGTATTGATTTTCTCTTCTGACAAGTAACTGGGTAAGAGTGATTCCCAGTTGTAGCAGTGTGGACTATAGCTGCTTGGTCTTTGGCGTCGTCTTTTTATCAGAGCGATTTTAAGGAACCAAGACACCCCACTAACAAATTTATTTCCTGTATCTGTTTCACGTTTGTTCTGTCACTGGCATGAAAGACTGCCAGACTGGCGGCCAGTGGCGTACCATTGTTCACAAACCTCATTTCTTCTGAACATTCCTACACTAAAATTGTATTTTTCAAAGAGAGAAATCGTTATAAAATTAACTTTGTTTAAGATGTATGCCTCTCTCTGGACCCATTTATTGGTTGCTGAATGCAACTGCAGGAATTTAAACTCTAGCAGCAGCATGATTAAGTAAAGAAAAACTACCTATTTACAATCTGTTCGTGTCCATCTAGATCCCTCTGAGAAAGCAACATTTTCCCTCCGCAACCCTGATCCAGTTAAGGAGGGCGACACCGTTGTAATGGAGTGCAAGACTGATGGAAACCCTCAGCCTGAATTTGACTTCACTAAAGATGTACGTGTGCATTTCATGTGCACAGACGCACTGTGTGTTTAAGAGAGAAGTGACGTTGTTGTTTTTCTACCTAGGCTCCATGTAAAAAGCCACAACGTACATGTCCTTCTACTTGCAGAATAAAACCATCAATGGCCAATATGGTGTCCTGACGCTGAAATCTGTCAAGCGCTCTGACAGCGGTCTGTACAAGTGCACAGCCACAGATTTCGACAACATGGAAGCTGACCTGAGTGGAACTATCACCCTCACCGTAAACTGTGAGTGGGACACACAGATACACTCACACAAACTGCAGGAATAAATAAACGTAAATACACTGTTTGTGCAGTTATGTAAATTAATGCAATATTTCATCAGGACACCATAGTATTAAAAGGTTTAGAATGAAATGAACTTTCAGCTTCTTTGAAGAGGCCAATATCCAATTTAATTCTTCGCAGCTCATCTGTTACTTTAATGTTATCCCGACTTCACTCTCTAATTTGATTTTATCACAAGCATTAAGCAAAGATAGTCTAGAAATAGCATAGAAAACGTTTAACGTGGACTTCCAAATGAGCTTAACTACTGAGTAAGTGCATCAGCTTTATACGAAAAGTGTAGTATTCTGCTTAGTGCTGCCTTTTTAACAACCTTATTACATGCTTTATTAAGGGATGAGAGTAGATTTGATTCTATGTGGCAGTTTTAAATGGATAAAACCTGCAGAAGGCCGAGGTTTCATGTGTTTTCCCCCCCTTTCCCTTTTGATATTCTCTCCGTCAGATATTGACCCAGTGATTTTGACCCCTGACCAGCCTCAGGTTGTCATGCTTGGAGATAAGGTGGAGTGGCAGTGTAAGACCAGGGCCTCTGCTGCACACACTCTTCACTGGATGAAGGTGCGCTCCTTTGCTTCCTCCCTTTGGCCTTTCATGGACAAATTGTGTGCTTCCAAGAATAGAGAGCTTTGTTCTCTTAGCCATCTGTCTACAGAATTCTTTCTGAACATTCCTAGATAATGGATTTTAAACATCATCCATCTTACATGTGAACATCACCAGCAGTTTTTTTGAAAAGGAATTCGGCTCCATATTTGGTCTTTCGTGATTCAGATTCAGCTTTACTGCACCACCTTTCTTCGTCGGATTCAAACCAAATGCGTTAAAGTGAAACAAACAGTAAGCTGCCCAGTGTGCAGCTGCCTTTAAACACTGAAGCGTTTGGGTCACTCGCTTTAACGACAGCTGTTGTCCAGTTACACAAGCTGCATTGTGTCGTGTCCAACACAGCTGGAGAGCAGACAGTGGTGTTTGCTCCATATCCACTGCTAGTTTTGTGTCATATACTGCACAAATATATGTTATGCATGATTTTAGTTTTATATAGTAGCAAATTAAAGCATATGTAGAAATGTTTTAAGAAACCCACAAATCAAGTTTAATAATAAACTAAAACAAATTGATGAAATGGAACAATGGAACAAAACAAATATATGCTCTGAAGAAGGGGCAGCACACTGTGATACTCATGTTGCAGTGTTGGTGTTTTTGGCCCTCTGTTTTTACAGCCTCTTTAACTACTGTTTTGTCTCTGTGATGTGATAGTGACTGAGAATCGGTTGTGAGGAATTGTAAGTGGCAGGTTCATCACAGGTGGCTAACTATAATATGTTATCACTGCACTTTCAAACAGCATGTACAAGGGTTCTTCTTCTGCCTTCCCAGCATCACACTGCATATTCACAGTGCTCTTATCATGTTTACACAGAAAGAATAAAAAAAGTGTCCAATCATGTTTCTGTGTGTGTGTGTGTGTGTGTGTGTGTGTGTGTGTGTGTGTGTGGCTAACTATAATATGTTATCACTGCACTTTCAAACAGCATGTACAAGGGTTCTTCTTCTGCCTTCCCAGCATCACACTGCATATTCACAGTGCTCTTATCATGTTTACACAGAAAGAATAAAAAAAGTGTCCAATCATGTTTCTGTGTGTGTGTGTGTGTGTGTGTGTGTGTGTGTGTGTGTGTGTTCGGGCAGGGCGCCGAGATGCTCTCTCAGGATGGCATACTGTCAATACAAGAGGTTTCCTATGATAAAGCTGGAGAGTACATGTGTGTCGGAGCTGTGCCGTCTGTGCCAGGACTTACTAATCGGACTAGTGTCACCCTCAGCGTCGAAGGTAACGCATGCATTACCTATAGAACGTGCAATACAACGTCCACATGCACAGCCTACCTCAGGAAAACCAATAAAAATGAGTATGGTCAAGATTTAAATTAATGCTGACAGTCTCACAGTCAATACAACGTTTTTCCACCCTTCAGTTCACAGTAAGGACTAACAATGGTTAGCCTTTGGTTAGGTTTGTGCAGGGTATTGTTTCAGTCAGCGGAAGGATGTTGTTAACGTTGAAGGTTTGGCTTCCTCTATTGATGACTTATTTTTACTTTGGGATGGACTGATGTGCGCTGTAAAAAATAGACAAAAACCCAATTGATTTGATTCTCCCATGTGCCATGAGCTAAAGCTTTGTTGTCCAAAGAAAGGAAATTCTTCTTCTTTTGATTTCTGCCGCCACTGGACAAAAATGGCAATACCCGACGATTTAATTGCATACAGAGCAGGGAAATGAGCCAAAACAGGTGGTGTTACCAGGTCTGAACAACCTCGGAGGAAGTTATGTTACATGTTACACGTTATTTCATAGAAATAAAAAATGGCATGAAGGTTACTGGATTCAGTCCCTACACTGGTTCTTGCGTACTGACACAATATTACTGGGAGCAGTAATGTTTCTGAACTCTCGTTAGTGCACATATTACTAACAGACTCTCAAATCTGTGACAGGAACTACAAATGAAACCAGACTGTCATGTATGTCTGTGATAGTGAACAGCCTCTCAGTCAATCATATACAACATTTTTTTGTGACTCCAGATGACAATTGAATCTGTCTCATTTTAGTTCAGGAGAGCTTGTGTTGTTAGTTATAATATTAGAAGTTAAATGTGTTTATGTGTGTACGTGTGTTTATAACATAATATCCCCATTCAGAAGCTTTTCCTGCTACCGTTCCAGGAAAGCCAATGATTGAGACTCCCGTTGCTGGAGAGGTAAGCAAGGAAGGAGACATGGTGACTCTGAAGTGCTCGGCCTACGGCTCTCCCACCCCTCAGTTTACTTGGAAGCCCTCCGGAAAAGAGGTAAGAATGTAAACACACAGTTAAGACAGGAGGAGACAAACATACAACATACTATTACTGTGAATGAACAAAGAAAGATTACAATAAATTAAATAGAGCAGCTACAACTAGCTTTTCCATTTGGTTCAATATTTGTATTTGGGGATATGATTTTCATAACAAGATCTTTTATGAGGCTAGTACGTTCAAGCATAGAGAAATGGCTTGTGGTGCTATGGAAAGTAATGTTTTATTCCAAAACATCATATTGATCTGATATAGCTGAAAAGAAAGTCCCAAACGAAGCAGCTTTAAAAAAACCTTATAGCGGGAATACGGCTTCATTATTGAAATATTATGTAAAATGAAGTGGGAAAAAATTGCTACATTTTTTATGAACCTTTTGAAAAATTGGAACATTTCAGAAGCAACAAGCAATGTATGTGAGATCAAAGATAAGAGATAATTAAAGTTGCACAACAGACCAAAGTGGATATGAAAAACATGAGGGGAAATGTGGATGAAAGCAGATTTATTGGAATCAGACTTTAAAAGACAAAAATAAAGGTAAACATATTGACAAAGACGATATGTCACAGATTTTATGGCAAGAAGTGATTGTTCATGTCTCATTGTTTCTCCATTGCTCCTCTCAGTCAATATCATTGGAAGATAACAAGGCGGTGAGCACCGTGACCCTACAAGCCACAGCCGAGGTCATGAAGGACGGGTTGACCTGCGAAGTCTCCAACAAGCACGGCACAGATAGCAAGACCTTCCCAGTATCTATCAAAAGAGGTGATGATGGCAGCAATGATGCTTTTTGGGTTGTTTTTTTTTTTCATCTCCTTCCCCCTTTCTTTCACATGCTTTCTCCACTGCAGAATATTGAAGCTTAGATTCAGTGATGTGCGTTCATAATAAGCCTAAAAAATGTAATCAGATGTAGCAGATTATAGTGGAAAAAGGTGAAACTGTTGTTGAGATGTATGCATCACTAAAATAATAGCTTAATAGGTTATAATAGGTTGCACCACTCAGCAAAATTCTTGCAAAGAGTATTTAAGACCTCCAACTATACTAGCAGTACGTGCTGATAAATATAGCATCTAGCATGTAATATGCGAACCAAAGCAAGATTTGCAGTATTCCAAAAACTGTCTGCAGTAAAAAAAAATCTGCAGTATGCATCTGACCGGTCTCCTTCGCCTACTGTTTCCCACAACGCATAGCCAACCACATCTGTCATATGTCAAAATGGCAGACAGCAACCACAGCGCATCGGCAGAAGAAATGCTCAAAATATGACAAAACCACTATAGGATCAACGCAAACAGTCAGTACACAGACTTTGCCCATCACACAGGTCAAAGTTCATCCCTCTGACTATTATAAAAATCCAAATGTAGATATAACTTTTCCTTAACTTATAACTTTAAAATCAGACCATTAGTGGATGCTACACAGTAGTGGGGTTTTCCCATTACCTGGACATTTAGCTTTCATAATCGTACTACATACTACTGCTGAACTCAATATGCAGCAAGTTATGTTGTAGGTGGTTTCAAACACGTCAAAAGTTTTCATTTATATACTTTTCCAGCACTGCCAGGTGTAACTGTTAGCCAACTGTGCTAACTTGCAAAACTAATGTTAGCTTGCTTCATTGTCATCGACCATATCCAGCTATGTCAATTCTGTCATTTGTAGTTATCACCTAACATTATCATAATTAAAATAAACAACAACGAACGAACAAACAAACATAGCTATTGCTAGCTGGGTTATTAATAGCTCTAGCAATATACTCACCCAGTGTTGCAGGGGATGAATGAAGTGTTGTAGTAAATGCAGTGAAGTGAACAGAAACCTACAAGTTAATTTTATTCAAGCAGAATGAAATTATTATGATTATTAGTAGAAAAGCAAATATATCAGATTTTTTTGAAGGGCATTTATTGAGGGATTTTCCATATATACTGTCTCCTTTGTAGCAAATATGCTCATGAAGTACCACCCCTAGCTTTAAACTAGCTTGTAACTACTGTTTGATAATAATGCAAGTCTGAAATTAAAGACAAAATGACCAAAGAACTCAAAACAGGTTTCGTCAGTATAACCAGATATTTCTCCACTCGTTCTGAACTGCTAACTCTTAAACACCACCAACATCTACACAAACTAATCATGACACCAGTCTGATATGTTTTTTAGCTTATTAAACTGCCTTTAATTGCAGTAACTAGTAGTGATCATTTGTTCCAGCAATATGTGTGACGCTGCTGTAACTTCTGGTTTAAATAACTGCTTTTAATTTTAAGTTGCGAGAAATTTACCAGCAGCTCAAGCTTTAATGGTTTATGAGCGGCCAGTGCAAAGGAATGCAGGTTTCTTTTGGCTGAAACAGCACCTGTTTATGAAACCCTCTCTCCTTTTTGTCCTCCTATCTTGCTGCAGTTGACAACTCGGCTGACAGAGGTAGAGCCTTCTCCCTTCTCCTCCTCCTCTCCTCCCTCCTTCTCTCAGGACTCTTTGTTGTACAGACCCTGTAATTAGAATTCACCCCTCCAACCATCTCCTATTGCCCCGTCCCCTCCATCAAACACACACACACACACACACACACACACACACACACACACACACACACACACACACACACACACACACACGCACATACCTCTCTCTGCTGTACTGTAATCTTGTATATTTGCCCTCTTCCTACCAAACACTGTGCATATTGTATATTGTTATTCTTCTTCTCTTGTCACCTTTGTATGATGTCTGTCGTATATTTTGTGGATGCTGCAACAACTTTTTTGTGGCCCCCAGGGGACAATAAAAGATTCTATTCTATTCTATTCTTTCCTTTCCTCTCCTGGTCTTGGTTTCTTCACTGAGTCTCCTTTGGGTCACTTCTTCCTTCCGACTGCCTTCCTGTTTTTTCACTCCTCCTGTCCGTCGTTTCCACCCGCCGGTTTTGCTGTGTGTAGAATCTTGTAACCGTAGCTGTTGTGTGCGTTTTCTCCTGGCGTTGTTGTTGTTGCTTTGCTATCTTATGCTGTGAGACTGAGAAACTCTCTTTTTCTCAAAGTGCTGCTCTATGGAAACCCTGTGCTTGAGTCAGGTCTGTATTGCTAACCCTCTTGACATGTGTATGGCATTTGTCCAGAACTGTAAGTCACTGTGTGTGTATTGGCGTCTGTGTGCACACACAGGTTAATGTATTTGTGTTTAAAAGTTACTCTGTTTGTGTATCTGTACTTGTATTATTGTACCTGAGAGGACATTTAATTAAGTACATTCTTATGTCAAGTCAATGCGCCCCACAATGGACAATCTGATTTCTTTTACATTTTGGTGGAAATGTTTCTGAGCTGCTGATATAAGAAAGTCTCATGAAGACTTTCTTATACCAAGCTCTTTATTTTCTCTATCAGACTGTAATGGTGTTACACTATAGCCACTTATCAGTGTCAAAGAAGTGACATTCAAATTTGAGTCAATTTTTAAAGTTTGCTGTTAATTCAACTCACGTTGGGATCATAGTAACCCCTAAGTGAACCCTAAGTTAACATTTAAGAAATGTTAGTTACACAACATAGTCCCAAAATATTAAAGGAAAGTTAAACGAATGGTTCGACGTTCCCAAAAAGTCTTTTAGCCCATCATGTCCTCCTGGCCCCACCAGCTTCATAATTTCAAAAATCAGGTATACTGTAAGATTGGTATTAATCTTCACTTCATATTCTTGGCAAGATTTTAAACTGCATTTCCCCAAAATCACGACGTGTTCTTTTTATACACACCAGTCAGCCAATCAGAACCAAGTATTCTTAATACACATTATACGTGTTGGTGATTTAAACATACTAATTTCCTCGTAATGCATCGTTTAGATGGCACAACATCAAATCTATTGCGGTTAAGATCCTCTCAAGTATAGTAATACAAGTGTAGGTGGATGGGTGAGTATGCTCAGTGCTGTTTTCTGGCTCTGGTCAGCTGATTAGTATTATCTGTAAGTATTCCGGTCCCGTTTTTTGGGTCCCATCAAATTTCATTCCAAAGTTAGGCTAACCCCACATCCCACCCCCTGCTCCTTTTCTTCTCCACCCATCCATTCATCTGTCCTGGACTCCCACCCGTCCCCATCCTCTCCCTGTCTTCTATCCCATGAATCACACGCCTCGATCTTCCCCACACCCTTCATGATCAACCTCACCACCCGAATATAATCCCCCCCCCCAACTTCTCCAACTGTGATCAATCCTTCACTCCCGACTCCACAACATCCCACCTGCCTCCACCCCACTAACCCCCCCCCCCT
>KV751362.1:518106-537565 GCA_001698575.1 Mola mola
TGTAGCCGATAAGCAGCAGGGAGGCTCCAGCGGAGTGGTGATAGCTGTGGTCGTGTGTGTTCTGCTGCTCCTGCTGCTGGTGGCCCTCATCTACTTCCTGAACAAGAACAGCAAGCTGCCCTGCAGCAAGAAGGACAAGAAGGAGCTGTAAGTAGGCAGGAGGGGAACAAGGGAAGGAAGTGGAGGGGGGCAGAATAGCTTAATGTTGCTAAATGTTAATGTTGTCAGGGATTACCTCATGTGATTCAACATTACATTAATATACACTGCACTGCGGCGCTTCTGTGCAAGGATTTTGATGACAAAGATCTTTACAAAATAGAGACAAAGAAAAAGAAGAAATAAATCAAATCGAAATAAAACTGAGCAGTTTGCACAGAGAAATTAAGACATTCTTAGAAGATCATTTTTATTCAGCAGTATCAGAAAGAGCTGCTTTTTTCAACTTTCTGCCAAGAGTCTTGAATGCTCCACTCCTTCACCTTATGCCGAGTTAACATGCAGGGTTTCCCCATCTTTCCAACAAGGCAAACTTTGGCATAACAGTCAGCATTATTGTTCTCATGCTGCTGGCATACATTTACGCAATGTGTCCAAAATATGAATATCAATATGTTTATGCATTTCTAATAATGTGCACTGCTGATAGTAAAAACAAAGCAATTTGCTGCATCTCTATTTGCAGTATGAAAAACTGAAACCAGAAACTTGTAAGGTGACCAGATGTGGGACAAGAGTATGTATTTGTTGGGCCATGTGGGACACGTCACCACTTCTGAGAGCTCTACTTAACTTAAGAAACATCTCAATTCTGTCCCTTTGTTTAGCATTCTCTGTTTTGCCCCGGTTAATTCAGTAGCATTTCATTTAACCGTTAGATCTATTTTGGGCCCCTTCTCTCCTGTGAGATAAGACTCATGTGCTGTGGCGCTTCATGTCATATTCCCGGATGTGAGATGTGAAAAATAACTCATTTCACAAAAACCTTTAAGCAGTTGTACACGGTTTCTGAAACGTAGTTGTTGTAGTTTCAAATGAATCTACATTCCGGTAGCTTGTGACTTTGTGGTGACCTGCAGGAAGGAATAACAGCGGCTTGTTAACCTGATGTACCTGTAAAACCCCCCATTACAGAGAAAGGGTCTGGAATTGGAAGAAAGTCAGTCCTCTCTATGCCATAAACATGTAAAAGTCAAAATGGCAGTCGGCATGTTTCATTCATTACTTGTCTAAGGAGAATACTTCAGATTTCTTAGATCTTTGTTCATTTTTCTTCCTGCTTTCAGGGTCAGTGGACAGGTGAATAATGACATTGTGGTGGAGATGAAGTCAGACAAGGCCAATGAAGAGGCGGGTCTCCTCAATAAAAGACCATCCACAGAACAGGTGAGACCGAAGGGGGTTTACTCGGAGTAGGATGGCTTACTTGCATCTCTATTCATGACTGTGACTCATAATGTTTGGACTAGTGGTATGTGGGACAAGACAAGGAGCAGGGACAGTGTCATTGACAAAAAGAAAGCCATTCCTGATTAGAATTGGCTTTCTAACAAAAAATCTTTCCATTTTGTCACTCTGGTGCTTACACTGCAAATTTTGCCGTTTATATATAACGAAGTGCATTGATAACTGCCCTTTAAATAAATAAAATGCGATGCCCTACACACTAAAATATTGGTTTGCCTTCATGTGCCACCACATCTTTAAATGCAGTGGTTAATAGTCTCCTGAGAGATGAAATAATTACATAGCAGAACAATTCTAATCTTACCCAGGGCTTGTATGTCTTTCACCATAAACACACAACCATTCTAATCTCAGGATATCAGCTGTGGGTCATTGTATCCAGATGTGCAAGGTACTGTTTGGTGCTCAGCCCTCCCTGATGCTCAACGCCTCCTTTGGTGACAATGTGCAATGGACTAAGTCTCATGGCGATGCACAAAGGCACCTGCCCCTCACGTCTTATCCCGACGCACAGGATCCTTTAAAAAACGGATTTTTTTGGTATAGGCACAATATATTACATTTTGTGGTTCACTTTAAGAATAAACTCTTCTTGGTTATGTTAAGGAAATAACTGGTTTCTAATGTGAGGCCCTGCACTCACCTCCTCCCCTTTTTGCACTTTCTCTGGAAAGTACCTGACGCTACCTCATCCGTCCAAGTCAAATGATACTTACAGGGACAGAAAGGTTTTCTCTAAAGGGTGCCGGTTGCATCAGGATGAGACTCGAGGGGCCGTGACAAAACAGATACCTGACGAGCTGGGATGAAAAAAGGCTGAAATGCATCCTTGACTGTGATAGCTGCTTACAGCTGTTGTCCTTTTTAATCTTGTCGCCCCTGCCCTCAACCACCTCAGTCCACCACTGAAACCCATCACACATGCTCAACGAGTCTCTAAAGTCCGTTTGAGCTCAAGGAGAGCTGGTTTCAATGATTGAGTGTAACAGTTGAACGGAGTCATCACAAATATTTCACCGCCAACGTTCTGGTACTGGCATATTTGACGTAAACCTAAAAGCCTTTTTAAGTTAGTCTCATTTCATGTGATTTATGAAAGTACTGACGTCCGAGTCGGTGGCTTTTCAGAATTACAGAGAGATTGCAGACATTTGCTATTGAAATGGATAGAACGAGAATATTTAAAAGCCCGTATCTTCAAAAATGAAGTGTGACTGAAAAGATATCCTTTAGACAGGTTTCTGGAAGACCAGCCACATACAGCCTAATTGAATCCTAAAATTAAATCTCGACTTTTACAATAATAGGGGTAAATTTACTCACAGTTTACACAAACAAACACAAGCTTAATATGCTAACAGCTTGCTTTCTGCCAACAGAAAGCATGACAGTGATGTAGAGTTGTAAATATGGTTTTAATTTTAATTTACTGCACTGACCAGAAGCCATTGCGTCTCATGTCCCCCAGCTGCCAATATCCATAGTTACGCATATATTTAACCACACAGTGTGCAAGCAGCACCCAAAACCATGAGCACTTTATGCCTCATAGTGGTTTATATAAAAATGTTTTATTTGAATGTTCAAATGCTACAGCACTCTTTAAAGGTTACAGTCAATTATTAAGTGAGGAATAGTTGAATATGCTGTGAGTTAATATCTAGAGGACGTATATAGTCATGAAGCATATACTGTATGTGTATGTATGTATATATTGATGGCTTTTGGGGCATTTGAACAATGAATATCTACTGTATTTACTGAAGTTGTTTAAAAGGAAGAAAGAAAGAAAAATCAAAACTAGAATGGCTCCTGGATATTCGGTCGAATTTAATGGTTCTTTTTTTGGCCCACTCCTCATCTTCCCACCAAGTCTTATTGAAATTCATCCAGTAGTTTTGTGTTATCACCCCAACCAAACGTCCAAAAGACAGGAATTTGCGGGTATGTACCCTTGTGGTTGCGTGTCAAACAAGTGGACTAGTTAACGTATTTATTATGATCACAAGAAGAATATAATTAAATCATATTTATATTGTTATTTGTGTGTTTTTGTCTTTCTCTCTTTGACAGTGAAGAAACAAGACGACAAAAGTAACCGACTGAGGGATGAAGGAAAGGAGGAGAGAGTTATGAACAGGGCAAATTTTGATTTTCTACACTAAACTGAGTTGGACAGCAAGGGGGGTAAACGTGGAAATGGGGGCTCACCATGTTCTGCATTGGCTAGGCTTGTTTAATGACCCAGAGCAGACCTTTTGGGTGGAGTTTATCCTTTTTTCTTCTACTTTTCATTTTGTTTAAGATTTTTTCCTCCTTTTTTTCCCGCTTTATTTGGTGACAGGCAGGCAGGTCGATAAAGACAGGAAATGCTGACACACTCCACACACAGTGGCAGAATCTCTCTGATCTACCCTGAATAAAAAAACAAATTGCCGCGTTAATCTTGGAGCGTGTGTCTGCATGCCACTAGAGCGCCGAACCTCTCTTCTGTCTTGAAGTCTTGCACTTAAATCCTGTGCTCTCCACTGGGTGTATTGGGAAAAATAATCACTGTCTCAATCACCTTAGTAATAAGAATGATTTACTTTCACTACATTTAATCCCAAAGCACACTGTTCACATTGCTGTAACACATTCACTGGAAAGGTTTTTTGTAAAACTGAAAGTTCAAGTATCTGTAGTAGCTTTCCATAGAAACAGCCCAGGCTTTTAATCCCTTCACAAAACTCACTCGCCTTTTCAAATCCTGCTTTTAAAAAGCCACCAAACAAGCAAGCTATTAGGTTGTACAAATTTGTTCTCGTCACCCTCATACCTGTATATCATATTTGTACATCAGTTGTTCATTTGTTTTCCTTTGGTGCTCTGTTTTCTCTGTAAACACCGATTGCCTTGTCTATCCGGCAGGAATTGTGCTGCGCATGATGTAGAGCTCAAGGAGTCTGCGGTCACTAGGCTGCTGCTCTGAGAGAATAATTGCCATTATTCTGTCTGAGTCAGTCACAGTTTTTTTGTTCCAGTCCTTTACTCCACACAGGACGTGGATGACAGGATGAAACCATTCTCACTATATCAGCAGGTAGCGGTTCAACTTAGAAAGCCCAATTATCATCAGGCCTCACTGTGAAACCGGTTCGAATGTGGTGGAATGGTCGACAGTCTCCGACTGTGGCCTGCTGTGTTTTCACACCGCGACAAAAGGGGACCTTCGGGGCGTGGGCGTAGTATTCACACCCTCACCTGTTAGCAGAAATCTCTGGCACGGTTTCACTCTAGATTGATACAAGCAGGGAAGGGAAGGTGTGGGAGGGATGGGGTTGTTTTTTGAGCGTATAATTTTTATTTTTACCAAATGTAAGAGTTTTGAGTGTAAGAGCAGGTGTGTTTCTGTATTTAGGTACACAGTACTGCCATTTCTATTTGCTCCCCACACTGTAAGGAGTCCAGTGAGGTCTGATAGCAGGTTGATGTGCCCTTTTACTTTTACACTGGAACCAATGACCTTGATGTCTTTTTTTTTTTTTCTTTTTTTTAAGGTCAACATAAAAACCACTGTCTCTGCCCACAAGGCTTATTTTATTTTTAATATCTGTAAACTGATCTTGCCATATTGACTGTTAGCAAACCTGTGACGGCAGGGGAAGATAGCTAAGTGAACTCTACAACATTGTTTTTGTCTTTAATGTTTTATGTAAAAATTTTGTGGTAAAAAGATGGTTTTTTTTTTGGTTGTTTGTTTTTTTTCAAAGACAGACGGTTTTTTTCATTTTGCAACTACTGAGTTTTCATTTTCAACTTGGCTTCTGGCTTTCCATTTGCTCTGAGAGAAGAGAATTTGTTTTTTTTAAGTATGTTCTTATGAGATATTGTCAGTGCTTTACTTCTCTCTCTCTGTACTGTATACTGTATATTTTGTGGTACGCTGTTGTGACCTCTACGGTGTGTTGTATCTTTTTATTTTGTTCCAGCTGTGTACAATTTCTAATGAAAAAAAATGCTCAAGAAAACAATCACAACCAAACTCCTCTGGGTTGTTATTCCAATTTCTGTTAAAGGCAATTCACAAAACCTGTTGTTTGGTTTTTATAGAAAGATCAATAGTGATTTTTATGATCGTAGGGGAAAACTTATTTTGAAATTGACTGTACATGCCTTTTGTTTGTAATATACAACATTTTCTGGATCCAAAAAAAGGCAACTTAAGGTCTTCCACACCACTGAACCAAAAGTGAGGCCTGTTGGAAACTAAATTGCTTCTGATTAATTCATCTGTTTATGCGTTTTCTTTCGCTTCTAAGAAGATGATATCTAAATTGATTCTTCGCTTGCATCAAAGTTTAATCTCTTTGATATAACTAGCATTATGTAAATTTTCCCCTGCATTGATTGATCCCATGATTTGTTGTGACAAAACAGAGAAACCGAGGGAGCTCATGTTTTGCATCGATAACTGCTTACAGGATTAGCTCACTGCCAGCTTCATGATGGAGCACGCTCGTAACTCTTCTTTCAATTTCAGAAATGAGTTGAAATTAAGCCATCAATCATGAGCAAAGCTCTACACAGCTTTGTGCATAGCTCAGTAACAGTTAGTACGACATGTGACAATAGCAGCTATAGACATAATTGAACATTGTCTCTGAAATTTGGGTATCAAAAAGCATCAATCAAGAGTCGGGATGAAAGAGTTCTTTTAATGATCTAAGCTGTTTTATTCCCCCCTTTCTTTTGACACTAAGCTCACATACCAGGGAGCTCTACGTCTGCACTGTCAGCTTTTCATCATGCAGCCTCTGTGAGCCTATCAGCACCTTTGTCCTGAAACACACCCCCTGCTCAGATGGCTGTCCATTAGGAAATTAAGTCTTCCATCAATGTGACCTGGAGGAATCGATCTGTCTTCTGAATACAAAAGCAGAAAAGCTGGACGCAAGTGCTCCAGAAGACTATTTATAGATTGAAGGAATTTATAGTAAATAGCTGTGTCATTGTGATCCACTGCTTGTGGGATGGAGGTGAGGAGACATTTTGTGGAGGGCTTGAAACCTACAATGGAACATTTCCTGTTTCAGATTAGTAAATACAATGAATTCTATATATACTTTATATATTGATAACAGCAACTCAATATTTTGCCGCCGCTGAGGGTCCAATAATCCTAATATGAACAGAAGCAGTGAATCAAGTATCAAATGCTAATACAGTTTCCATTTGAAAGGAGAGTAGAAGAGCAGCCGGTGTAGCTACAAGGAAGATAACACGAAAATGTTGATGTTTTCAATAAGGGTACAAGTCACCTGCCTGGCTGATGAGGCAAAATGCATAGTCCTGCGTGAGTGATTGCATGAAGTATTGTGAATTCCTGTTGCCAACGGTGAACAAATTTAACACATTTGTTCACACTTTAAAGATTCAGCTTGAAAGAACACTAAGATACAGTCACAGTTAATACATAAACTGATATGTGACCAATTACCAACTGATATATAAAGAAAACTATGTCTAAACATTACTAATGAGCGTGTTACCGTTTCACCTTAATTCACCAAGAGTAATTTTTGGCGCCAGTTTACATAAAGACAGACCCCCTGCTGACCTGCTGCAAGCACACAACAGCAACCACGGTAAGTAGTTCTTCTGTTTACTTGATTTTTTTCAGCGTAGTTTGTGCAAGTTACTGAAAAATGCAGTTGTACATTATTAAACACCATCAAGTTTAATTATCTACATCCCCTTACATGCATAATTGGAAAAGTAAAGTGGTCCAATCTGTCCACCAACAAATGGATCCGTGTAGCCACTGACTGCACAGAACAAACAGTGAACACTGAAAAATGTTGACTGTGATTGTTAAACGTCTTGACTTTATCCCTTCTACTACATGTTACAGAAAAAAATTACTGGGTGTGACTAAACTATGTGCTAAAATGTAGCCAAAATGTGGAGCAGTAGAAGTAAAAAGGACAAGTTTAAGACACGGAACAGACTGTAAACTGACTGTAGAGCTGTTTTAAATTAGCCACTGCAGTGGTTTAACCGGGCTGAGTGAGGCTGTACCAAAACCAAAACCCAGAAAGGGTATATTGCTAATTTTTTAATTTTGTAATGAAGAAGATTATTTTATTCATTTTCAAACTTTGAAAAAGTCTCACTTTTTGCATCCTCCTGGGACGTGTAGTGTAGCCCACTATACATGAATGAAAATAAGCATAAGCACAGGTGTAGTCCTGCTTGGGTGCCCCTCATATGTTTTCTGTCCTTTCACCCCATTAAACTTGACTAATGTGTGCTACATGCACAGTGCCTGCAGGAAACCAAACATAAGGTAACCTGTTGTTATCCTGAACTATAGACCTAATTTACAAAAAAATTACGTGCAACGGTTCTTCCTATCCATCAAACACATTCTTTGTTTGCTTGAGAGAACGGAAAAGAGCAGCGCAGGTTTAACACCTTTCATCAAGTGTTACTAGTTTATTGGTTATTGGTCACCACTAAAATAAGCTGTGGTCATAAAAGTGCTCTGGTATTTAAATAAATAGCCCTACAACTCTGATCACGAGTGGGTGTGTAACAATTAATCAGTCTAGATAAAGTGACTGACCAACAATCAAATCAAATCAATTGAAAGTTAAGCAATCAATCCAAATTGCTGCGTTAAAGATATGCCTTTATTTTGAAAAACCTACCACACACCTGCTTCAGTCTCCACCCTGGTCATCTGCTTCTAAACAGCCAAGGACAAGTTCAATAAAACTGACTGTTTACAGAAAACCCTTGCTTTTTTTGTAGATATTTTGTTCTGTAGAATATGAAACATTATTTAACATTTGTTAAAAACATTTAAATGTATGAAACATTTCAGCAATGAAATTTTTAGTGTATTTGCTTACAAAAACCTGTTCCTTGTACATATAATATCCCTCATTAATTTCTAGTGTGAAGTTTAGTTTAAAGTTTGGGTACGTTTAGTAATGGGCAAGCACTGCTTATGGTTAGATAAAGCCTCCGGGAAATTAATGTCCATGCGATGTCCCCAAAAATGTATGTGATCCTCCCATTTTTTGTTTGGTTTTACAAAGAATGAGAGGATCAGGAGCATTTTAGTGTTGCTAACAGTGAGGAGGATGACTGTCATTCCTCACAGAATCCCTCCGTCCCCTTCCTACTCCTCCCTTCTCTCCCCCAGTGAGCCTTCCTGCCATCTCCACTGGGTTTAGTTGCAGTTGCTTTAAACTGATTTAGCCATTTAGCATTAGTCTGTTGAGGGATGACGACCACTGCCTGTCCCCTGTGCCTGGATCTGATGGCTTCCCTGGCTTGGCTCAGCCTCCACTCAGCATCCACAGAGAGAGAGTGAGAGAGAGAGAGAGAGAGAGAGAAATTGAGCCGTTCTTTTTGCAGCACTGCTGTCATTGATCCAGGTTAAACAAGGCGCTCGCTGACGATATGCTCCACCATCCTACATAATCAGCACACACACTCAGTTTACACACGCAACTCCAAGAGCAACAAGGCTGCGAGAAGATCGGCGTGAATGTCAAGATTAATCTAGGCCTGTTTGCATCAAGGGAGAGAGGGAAGAAAGAGGAAAATTGATAGAGAGGCTTAAAAAAGGCAGAGAAAGAAAAGGCAGGAGAAAATGGATTTAAAGGCAAGGTGGGGAGCGGAGCAAATTGAAGTGGGCTGATATATGTTTTATGGGAGGGGTTACTGTCAGGATGAGAGGAAATGAAAGTAGTGATTGTGAGGAAGGACGAAACAGAAGATGCCGTGTTAGGATGTCATAAATTTACGTCGGCTCTGGGCTTTAAACTCACAGAAAGAAACATAATGGCTGATAAAAGCGGGGGAGGAAGAAGATGAGGGTGGTGGGAGGGAGGCAGGCAGGTGGACAGAGTAAAAGATTGAAAGAGTGCTTGTCTGATATCTTATCTCCCTCAGTCCCAAGGTTTAATATCCTGTGAGGCCTGAATGTGTTTACTGCTTGGATGCGATTAGGAGTGATGGTCCCTCTGTACTCTGTAATATGTATGTGTGTGATTTACACCTGCCTGTGTCAGCCTGCATTTATTTGCCATATTTCCAATATCTATCTCAGGCAATGGAAGATTAGTTTCATTGAGTCTATCTGCAAGTGGCGGCCGTTCCCCTTCGGGCGAGGCTGTGAGCGTGCCATAACCAGACCGTGGAATGTTTGGTTATTTAAGAGCACGGCTTGTGGTGCTTTTATTTTAATTCGTTAGGCTCACATTGTGTTGCATCTGAGGGAACAACCAGTAAGTACAACTGATTAAACCTCCAGCAGGGTGTCCTAGTATAGGCAGGAATAGAAATGTATAGAAGAAAAGTGTGACGGGAGAATGAGAACTTCCTCTGAGTTCATCTACGCAGTCAAAGGTCACTTAAATTTTCCATGACAGGCCCGGGGTCGAGTTCGAGATTCAGTTAAACCATAAAAACACATGGCCAGGAATTATTTTAACTGGCACGCACAGTCCAAACTGCAAAACAAGTTCTTGAGTGTGGTTTGTCTCTGTTTATCCACATAATTATTTGGATTTTTTAATATTCAAATGTAGACTAAAACAATAGACTTTTTACACAAAAGCAGGGGTGTCAAAATCAATCACAGATGGTGTCAAAACTAAAAACTGTCTCCGAGTTGAGGACCAAACAGGGTCGGCAACAGACTTAAATTGGCCGTGTTTTCACCAGAGTTGTTATGACAAATAATTCATACAGAAATAAAAGTTTAAGGCTATGAAGCCATCTTAGAATTCAGAACAAACCAAGGAAAAAGTAAATGAGAGACCAAATCTAAAAACAAAAGACAGCGTCAGTAATTTTTTTGATGCCTTCCTCTCGATCAGCAGTTTTCCAAATTCACTTCCAAGAAAATCTAAAGTAATTCCGGTTTGCATTAACAACACCGTCGATGACAATATGATATATAAAATGAAAATATTTTAATCTGTTGAAGATGTGCAAATTATTCGACTGCGTGCTATATACTAGCAGTCCAGTTATGATCGAAATCTATTATGTCATGTGCTGAATTTAATTGTACCCACACACTGGATGCAGCCCATGGACCTCGAGTGTGACATGTAGTCTCTAAAGGGACACAGAACAAAGAACATAAAACATCCCTGTCGTATTCAATCACCACATGGTGACATTTAAAGATCACAAAGCAGGAACTCCACCACAGAACAGGCAACGAATTTGTTTCCCCTCCAGATATGATAGCAGCAATATACTAGAACACGGTGCAGCACTGGAGCTGGAAAACCTCTGACTGGGTTTCTCAGACTACACCGCAATGTAAAGTGGGGAAACTGCTGCAGTATCAATACTGTACTAATTTATATTTTTCATAAGAAAATACGATTTCGAGGCCTTTAATCTTGATAGAAAGTCAAAGCTCTAGAGGCTAGAATATTAGTTTTATATTTGATTAGCTTCTTGACTTGTAAGAACTGTGCTGTAATGAAATATGACAGATATATTTTATTGTCATTGTTACATTATCAACCCTAAAATAAGTCCTTCTAACTTTAAAGCAGTCAGGATGGTGTACGGGCCCACCAAGAAAAAGACTGTCTGTCGTCCTGGTCTTTTTCCTTATTGCGAGCAAGAGTATTAAGCAAACGCTGCTTGGTTTATTTTTAACTCTACAGATAAATCTTATGGTTCCTCCTATTTGAGCAGGTGCAGAATATTTGGCAGGTTGCCGATGTTGTGCAGCGTGTTCCAGTCTAGCTTTGTTGCCCCGTCATATACGCTGCAACAGGCCACCACAGGACTGGCTACTTCTTGATATTGGTCGACAGGGTGAAAGACATTCGGTCCCATTTCATCACAAGGGTCTACGGACATCCTCTGTGGACCTGTTTTAGAAATTAATTTTCAAAGCGCAAAAACGTGATTAGAAGCAGATCATAAATCTAACTGACTCACTTTAAAATATCCTGATAAATTGCCAATATGCTAGCGAATACTGGATTGCGATGCATTTTTGCGGTCACAGTGTGGGCGCGAGTGACGGAGTTATTGCCGAAGGGAAGAAACATCTCCTGAGGCCCAGCAGAGAGAGTAGATTAGAGAAGAAAGAGGGAGAGGGGCCCAGAGGAGCTGAAGAGCAGCTGCTGAGTGCTGCTCCTCGGAGAACTTCAGTACATGCAACATGCTCCTCCCATTGGCTAACGTTACAGTGAAGCAGCTGCCTGGAGGAAAGAACACACACGCACACACACTTACGTTTCTGGTGATGATTTACACTCAGAAGCGCAGTATTCCCACAGCAAACATCGCAAACTGAAGTCACCCACACACATCCCTCCTATCTTGGATTTGTACTTGAGTCTGCATGTGTGTGTGTGTGTGTGTGTGTGTGTGTGTTAGAAGCGTGGCCCTTAAAATTGCTTCCATTCCTGGGAGCTTGCTGAGTTGCATGTTGCAGTGCGATGGTAGAGCATTCTTTGTGTTTCACCTTGTTGCCAAACTCCCACTGTAGAAAACACATATACACCTGCCCGAGGTCAAACACACAAGCAGCTGCATTTACCATCACCTGATAGTGTTGGAAGCTTTATGTCGCACCCGCGCTCTCCACCGTCTTTCCTTTTGATTCCTGTTACACACACACACACACACATACTGTGAAACGTGTTTATTCCCCTTGTGTGTTGTAACAGTAATAGCAGCGACAGTTAGAGAGACTATAGGGCATCCCAAGAGTACACCTGATAATTACTATCATATGCTTCACTGGCTTACTAATGGAGCTTTGCCATTATATCCCATCCTGTCGTCTTTTTCTTTTCTTTTGCTCATGTATTAATGCTTGTCTCCCCTGCTTTTATGTATACCCACGTTTCTCTTTTCAGGCTCCCTTTTTTTTAACTCTCAGCTTCTATTTTGTGCCACTCGTTTAATCTCATGTCCTTACATTCTTCCTTTAGCGTAATGGGAAAAAAAAGCTACCGGCTATCTAGTGGCGAGAGATCATGCTTATTGCCGAGGTCTTATCAAGCTGCTGGGCGCCGGAATAGAAAACGCGACACACCGTTCAGTCGCTGACAGCTGCTGTGCCTGTGTGTCTACCTGTCTCGAGGTTTCTGCTCTTTGTGTGTTTAAATAAGGAGCCCTGCTATTTCTCTCAGCTGCGTCCTTATCAGCTTATCAGGCCTGTCCACTTTATTTGATGCCCTGATCAGAGGACAGCTCTGCATAACCTCACCCACACAAACAGGAGGGGAAAATAAGTGTGCGTGTGTGTGAAATGTTCCGCAAATGCCCAGATGTGTGGTTGAGTTTGAACTATTTACTCCTAGACCTTCAGACTCTACTCCACCTTCTTTGCAATGCCTGGTTGTGTCTGTCTCTTACCACTCTGCACTGTATATCACCTTCCCTCTCCCACTCTCTGGCTCCCCTTTGACCTGTGTACACCTGTAGGAAGCTGCTTTAACTGAAATACTTTCACGGAATCATAAAGATTTCTGCGCACAACCTGCACTGTGTGATAAGACGAGTGAGGTAGTGCTTCTTTGCTGAGCCGCATGCCGCAGGAGTAAGGGGCTGCATGGGTGGGGTAGGAGCTAACATTCTTCACTAATTGCATTTGTTCTCCTTCCCTTTGTGTGTGTGTGTGTTTTGCCTGTGTTTGTGCTTTGTGGTTGCGGAATAGTTTGGAAAGTAGCCACCAAGACATGCATTCATGAAGCCGACCTTTTCCACACGGGGTCGGAGCAGACGCTGGGTTTTGCCTTTCAAAGATTAGCTGTTATGCTACAGTAAGAGGTCAAGGGTCACATCAAGGGACACTTGTCCAACTTTGGCTTAAAGCTGCTTTCTTTGTCTTGGACTATAGAAGAATATACGGTATATATGTCAAAACAATGTCCTCATGAGTCTTGCGCTGCTTTTGCTCTGTGGCCAAACATCTAGCACAGTATTAATTCAATCTACGCTCAGCTCATAAAAGCTTTTACAGTTGTTCATGTAGCCCTCAAGGTGAAATGATTTCTATTTTTAAAGACCTGGTTTCATAGTATTGTGATGCACTAACCCTTGTGGCAGTCTTGATGAACAATAGAAGATGTTAGAAGTGATGGTTATCATGGCTGAACACTTTCACAGTGTTACTACGGAAAGATATTCCACCTACACACTGTAAGTGATGCAAATTATTAGCACGTAAAGTGTGTGTAACGACTGTTCTGCCTCAGATGTCACTGTCAAATAAATCTAAATGCGTGTGCTTGTCTTTGTTTGGCCAGTGTGGAAAAGAACCAGATACAGTGAGACCTGCCTACTCCCATCTGAAACACAACAGCTTAAAAAAAAGTCCAAAAATGTTCAGTCTCTTTTACCAGGTTGTAAATCCGGTGTACAGGCGGAAAGATTGTAGATCTATAATTGAGGCTTTTTCTGTTTTGACTTTGACTTTTTTCCATAACAACTAGTCACAGGAGCCCAGTAAAACATGACTGGATATGCACCTTGACTATCGCCTTGATGAAAGAGAACGCGCCAGTTGTTTCTTGCACAAATATGCACACTCCAGACGTCCCAAGGCTGATGATTACAGACTGACAAGTCTAATATAGCCCGACAAGTTACAAAAGTTGCCAAAATGATATATATGTATAAGTATAGTATAAATCTTTGAAAACAATACTTATGTACGGTACATAAGTGTTTTCCTTATGTGTTTATGCCTACTTGTTATCTTTTTACCTTTTGAAATTTATGCGACAAGAGGGAGCAACAAGATCTTCATCCTTATGTCCAGAATGGCCATGTGTGTTTGTTTTTTGACTTAGATTTTCCTATCAGAAAGAATACAAGTTTAACATACAGTGTCATGCCAAAAACATATTTCCCCGGTGAAGCAACAACTATAACTGTGAAGACTCCCCTCCCTGTTACGTGTACAACAAGTGTTGTGACTGTTCTTCTAACCGAATTCAAAATACGTGGAATTAAAAGTACTAATTCAGACATTAAAGCCATAAAAACTCTCTCATACTTTTAAAGGTGGATGCATCCTTTTTTGAAGAAGGAGAAGAAGAAGAAGAAGAATTTCTGAGTGCTCAGAGAGAATCTTGCCGTGTGATTTATTATTTATGTTTCTCAGACATGCAGCAGAGCAGCCCTGCTATGACGGGACCACTGAGATAGAATAAACTGTGATCAGAAATCCGCTCAACCAGGCTCTCAGAAAAGCAGCGCTGTCTGTTGCATTAGCAGTATTTTGTGGCTGATGTCGTCCTGCTGGCGGGGGAGTTTCAACTCCTGCTCTGATGTGTGACAGACTTGTCAATGAGTGAGTCCTGGCTTAGCTCGGGTGGGGGGGGCTGTCAGGCTTACCTGGTGTTAACAGCGGGACGTGTCTCTTCGGTGGGAGATGTGTGTGTGTGTGTGTGTGTCACAGCCCAGTGCTTACAGCATTAATGTCTGCGTGTGTATTTGAGAAAATCTATAGTACATAATCCCCAATGCCGGTTCACTTAAATTAGCTGCTGTAAAAAGCTTTGTGTGTCGGTGCGCGTGTGGGATCATTGGCTGTTTTTCTGTGTCACTGAATCATAGCGTGCCCCCAGGTGAAGATTTATCACCACATTCCCCGCCCGCAAAAACACACACATTTTCTCAAACTCTTTAGGACGTAACTCACACGCAGGAAACAACTTGTTCTGGTATGCTGCCAGAGTGTTCACCAATCCACAGACATTAGAGGCCTTCCAGAGAAACAGAGACTCGCTGCAAAAATGACAGAGATGAAGGGGGTGAAGCAGTGTGTATCCATGGCAACTGGTCTGTGGTGTTTTTAGAGAAGCGTGTGATGATTACAAGGATAGGCAAATGGATTCCCTGTGTGTGCGTGCATGTGTGTGTGGGGGTTATGCTGAGTTTTTGTGTAGCACAAAAACAGCTTCTCTTCCGAGGAATCATTTTTCCACGTTGATCCACGTTGATGAACTACGTGGAGGTAAACCCTGACCTTTGTGGGTTTTCTTTTTGTTTTGCTTTGCTTTCTTAAAGATGGTGCGACCAGGATATCCTTCTGTTATCAGGCTTCAATAACCACAAGAAAAGGTCAAATAAAGGTGGATAAACACCCAGGACAAGGCGAGTAGATCTTCACATGTCGTGGTTAAATGTGGTCCATGTGCTCAGATGATGGCGTTTGCGTCATAACGGACTGCAATATACTGCCTATTGGTGGCATTTTTATAGAAAAAGCAGCATGCAGAGACTTAATGTGGCTTATAATGATGTATCCTTAATAAAGTCGTAAAGTAAACAAAGTAAAATGCAGGTTTTATTCATTTGTGTTGTCAGAAAAACTTCAGTACAGATATGTATGATTTTGATGATTGCTGTTTTTCTGCACTGGAAAACAAAATAACTCATAGCTTTGTCCCTTAGTGGGTACAATAAACATTATTAATGGTGTTCGTTTTTTTCATGTTAAAGCTGTGTCAGAAGCTTCCACGTAGGCCGATCGAGGGTCACAGGTACATTTTTGCATTTTGGTATCCACCTCTACATGTGTATGCACTCATGGCACTGCAATTTACTTTGTAAGTGCATTTACTAAACAACTTGAGTCCACCAAGTGCAGATACTCATTGAAATGCGCAGCAATTTCCAAAATGAATGCATAATGCATTCCCCCCCCAACCACCTCAATCTCCTTCTGTCTCTCAAACACACACACACACTCCCAGAGTCGTGTGTATGTGTGTGTTTGTCAGGGTCGGGTTGTGCTGCAGGTGTGTGAGCCAACTCACTAATCCACTAAAGTGCTTACTGTGATAGATGCAGTGTGGTAGAAGCAAGGTGAAACTAAGTGAGGGGAGTGTGTGAGTGGGGGGGGGGGTTCTAGACTCCTATTCATAGTGTTCATCATCACCTACGCCATTCACGCACGCAAACACATTTATTAACAAAACATGTTTTTAATCACTTATTCAGTCCCAGCCCACACTGTTCCCTCTCAGTATGCTCTTGTAGCTATTAGGCTAGGCTATCATTAAAGCTCTTCTGGCTAATTGTCTCCCCGGATGAGCCGCAGGTCTCAACGGGCCGACGGAAGAGATCAGGCATGATTGACTTGGTTCTCAATCCGCCAGTAGCTTAACCAAGAGAAGCCTGAATGCACAAAGAGTACATACCCACACAGACACATTCATGTGCTAAATCGGCTTCCTGTTATTAATTTCCATCTTTGTGAAAAAGCCTGTCAGTAGTTATGATGACAAAGTGTGTGGTGGTGTGTGTGTGTGTGTGTGTGTGTGTGTGCGCCCGTCACTTTTCGCCTCTCGCGGGCCACATGCTACAGGGGCATGCTGGGAATATAAGCTGGCGATGAGTGATGGCAACAGTTTGCCAGAGAAACAGAGCAAAAGGAGAAAATATGGAATAAGGGAGGGAGATGACTCGCGTTTACTCTACAGATATTGTACCAACCACTGATAAGCACCGTCACACACCAGGAAAAAAGATTTCTCCCTATGGACCATCTTTCACTTTATTTCCTCATTTATCAGTTTATGCCAGGGTGTAAGGGGCAATTTAGGATGATATTTTGTTTTCAATGCGAGCCATGCACGCACGCCTGAATTCTGACAGCCGAGGGGGAGGGGAGGAGGAAGGGAGGACATTCAGAAATTTGGAAATAATTTACAGAATTTGGAAGCAGGGAGTGAAGTAGGAAGGAAGGGAGATGTGGTTAACCATTAATAAAGGTGTAAGCATATTATAACTAACTGGGCTGAGTGAGTGGAGTTCGCAGTCAGTCGCCAAGCTGTATCTGTTGTCCACAGAAAAGGACGGAAACAGAGTGTCTTTGTGGGAGTCAAACTTGTGTCTAGAATTTATTCCAGGGGGTGAATGACGCCTCTGACAAGCAAGGTCATCAAATCCTTACAGCTTCACATTGTGTTGCTTCACTAAATTCTGAGCGAGAGCTCGTGTTTTTATCAATGCATCAGACCTTTTCGGACAAAAACACACAAATATGCTTCTTCTGAAGACACTGGAATGTAAAAAAAATGTAATAATGACAAATCCGAGTGGGACCACCGTGTTCCTCCCCGGGTGACTTGTAATAATTTTGCCGATCCATTAACTTTTGTGCCATAATTAAAACATTTAATTTGTAATTTTTCAAAATTAGCAAATGTAAGCACATATCCAAATATTTTTGTCCATTTAAACACATTATATATATCTAAAATGATAGGTCAAAACTATTATCAAAAAGAGATTTTTGATTCATAATCATCAACAATGGGGTTTTAATGAACAAAGTGGGTGAAGGCAAACATTAGAAAACATTTGCAACACTCTGATGAATTCAAATGTCACATATGTTTACTGTAATCCAACCTTTAAAACCAGGAAAAGACATCACTCATGCCATATTAGGGTTTAACAATATCCAAAATTTCAGAAGAAAACACTCAAATACATTGCCACATGGCTTAAAGCCTGACTGCGGAGTTGTCCAGACCTCTATCTGTTCTATCTCACCTGCGTATGTACATGTAAACAGGGAGCCACACCTTGCTTGGAGTAGGAAGACTACATACAGATGATAACACAATGCAGATCACGTTGAGTTTAGCAACAAAGTATCTGGGGAAAAAGTCCCCCGAAGTCTGACATTTTTGTCTGCGGTATCGTGTCTGAGGGAATAATGAAGCATCTTTTGTATCTATTACAAAAGCTAGAAATTAATGACACAGTTGCTATTATGTTAAGTAGGTCTCAATCAAGTCCCCCGGAATTACAAACAATGACTGTTCACAATGAGAGAAAAACAAAACAAACAGCAGCTCTTAAAACCCTGTGATTGATTGGCTTCTGCCTCCCACTGAGGTGGGAGAAGAAGGGGTGAGGAACAGGAGAGATATACTGGGAACAGATGGCGGAGTGGCCCCTGTGTTCAGCTGCCTGGGTGATTATGGACACAGCTGTCAGTAACTTTTCATCTACGTGTGTGTTTGTGTGTTTGTGTGAAGAACTCCCCCACATGTTCTCCTGTTCCTTTGTGCTAAAGGTGTCTGGGCAAAGTTTCATGAGCTCCATGCGTTTACTGATGTGACTCCTGCATACACATCAGTGTCATGAGAGCCCTCAGATCTCAGATCAGAGTTCACACGAAACATTGCCAAGAATGTAAAATTCATGTCATCTGTCCTCTCTCTCTCTCTCTCTCTCTCTCTCTCTCTCTCTCGCTCGCTCGCGTTGTTGTCATTATTGTGTCTTGACCGCCATCTAGTGGTGTTTCCCATCCATGACGCTCACCCTGATGCAAATTTCCCAGTTCACCACCGGAGTGATTTCCCTGTTACACAGATTTTTGGTCAATCCATAATAACATTTGCAATGGAAAAATGGATAACCTTGTTAAACATAGGTAGTGTTACTCAGTGATGGGATCTAACTAGGAAAATTCAGCATTTTTGCAGGCTCATCTCCCTGTTTGCTGTTGTTTTTGATTTGTCTGTTTGTAAACCCTGGTTTCAAAAAGTGCTGCATGAATACATCGTTATACTATTTACTCAGGCACTGCACTTTTTCGGATTACTTGTACTTTACTTGAGTATTTCTATTTTCTCCTCCTTTAAATTTCCAGTCCTTTACATTTTGGAGGCAAATATTACAGTTTTACTCGACTATATTTATATAATCACCTCAGTTTCTAGTTACTTTGCAGATCACTTGCTCCATTCTGGCGCAAATGATAACAATAGTAATAATAATAATTCTCATAACCACAAAAATGTTGTATTATTGGATCTGATCCACATTTTATATACCTGCTTTTATGCGGTGTCATCTTTTTATAGTCTTTTATTTACTTATTTATTTACTCAGTTGCTCTTTTATCTTTTATTAATTTTCTTTTTTATGTATGTTTTTATTTATCATGATTTATTATTGTATTAGTCTCCTTTATATGCCC
>KV751362.1:537575-561762 GCA_001698575.1 Mola mola
GTGCATACATGTAAAATATATGCAATTTTACTTTTGCGCGTACACTTGAAACTTCAATATACTAGTATTTATGGAAAGAATATTACTTTTAACATCAAAATAATATCACAAGTATAGATTCCTTTAAGACTTTTACTCAAGTATGGGTTTTGTATACTTTTGACAACACCAATCAAACCTGCAGAACAAACTATGGGCACAACACTCACGTCCAATTCTTTTTTCTATTTTTTTTACACATCCAGTAAATGGTGCCTCATGAAAGAGCTGGAATTGAGGTATGCATCTCTGCCACCTCGGTTTTGATTTTGAAGTTTCTAGCCATATTGAATGAATCCCCCCTTTCCATGAAAAAGATGTTGAAAAGTATGTTCCTCATTTATAACGTATGGCAGGCACTTGGCCAAAAGAGTCGTGGACAATGCTTGAGTAATGCATCTGTTCTTTCAGCTTTCAGCTGCGACTGATTTAGGGGCTGGAGCTGCTCTGCTGCAGCATGATGACGATGGGGTGCAACGGCCCTGTGTTATTTCTCCAAGAAATTTGGTGTCCATCAAAAACATTATCCTACCATTAAAATGAAGCCTTGGCACTAATCTTGGCCTTGAAACATTTTGACATCAATGTTTCAGGTGCTCCATTGTTGGTCTACACAGATTAGAACCTCCTTATCTTTAATAACAATATGAGAGGCTGCAAACACCGAATAATGTGGTGGAGTTTGCTTCTGAGAGGGAAATTTGCCACATTCGAGGACAGGAAAGTGTCTTCGCAGATGCCCTCTCCAGGTCGTGATTGTATACTCATATGTTGCAGGTGTTTTTTTCTTGTTGGAGTTAGGTTGCCCTGGAGCAACCATTTTGAGGGTGGGGGTGTTACAGACCTGGAATTTCCTGTGCGGGTACCTGAGCTTCACCGGTGATCACATGCAGGTATGTATGGTCTGAAGACATGAAACATAGTAACACATGCTGCATATGCATGCTGTTATCTATTGTTGTTTATTTGTGTCGTGCTTCTCATTGTGTTGCTTCCCTCTGAGCCAGTTTTGTAAACATGGAGCGTTCACACTCTGGCCACCTCACAAATCTAACAGCCACATTCATTGCAAACATATAGAACAGCTGCGGGTGAAGGGTGAAATCAGGATCAAGTGTGGAGAAAAAGAAAAAACTCTGCACTAATTATCAGCAACTTTTATTTAACTTTCTGTTGTTTCCATCCGTATTTATCAGTCGACACACATATTTCTTGGTCGTACAGTGTTGTACAATCGGCTGGAAGGGTGAGCCCTTAGCTTTAAGTTTAAACATAGGTGTTCACGTTTCACCCACTACTAAATGTCTCTCTGCTGCCTCATGTCCTCAACTGAAACGGTTGTAGGTACCACAGTGGGTGTGTAGCTGGCCCTTACATCATTGATCCACTCATTGTACCTGCACAGTTTGGTGTAGACGATGGGATAAGCAGGATCGTAACAGCCATTTGCGAACCACTGCACACCCTGCAGCTGGCCGTTGCACACCATCACGCTGCCTTGGTCGTTCTGCAGTGGGAGGAGGGCCGGAGAGGAGGAAAGAGTAACAGATGACAGGTGAGATTAAGCTCTGCAACAATTGCAGAGATAGTGTTATCCATGGTTTTGTTTGGGCAGTTATCATGCTCACCACGCAGTTATCTGTGTTTGCTTGGTCAGTGCAGACCATCCCAGGGCCCCAGCCTATAAAATTCGGGAGCCTGTTCATGCAAGTCTGGTCATCCATGACAGGAACAGTTATGCACTTCAGTTGTTGAGTAGGCTTATCTGTTTGGAGGCGAAAGGAGTTGGGTTAAGTACTCAAAACCATCACATCAAAATCTGTGACATGCACAGTTCAGTCATGATATATTTGCTGCTCATTGTTTGACAGCAGGTCTATGGATTACTTCTCATTTCTGTGCATTGCAAATTTGTACACTGGGGCATGAAGGCTAAAGTTATTATCACAGTCTACTTCTCTTAATTAGGGTTGATCTCTGACTTGGTATTTTGACAGCCAATTTGAAACTCCTAATTTGTTTAAGCCACTTCGGTGCTAACATGACAGAACATTCTGCAGTGGCCAGAATACTGATGAGAACTACGGACCCACATGTTGATCAGAATCCAGCCTCCCCGAGTCGCTGTGAGAACATCAACGTATTCTAGTGCATTTTGAATTCATTTTTCTCCTGCATTTGTATTAAAAGGTCCAAAAACACTATATTCACCCGTTCAGCTGAGCGGGAATGAGGTCTGGGATGTAAGTTGACTAACTTGTATCAAACTTGAGAAGAGATGGTTCTTGTGGGGGTTTATTTGTTAATCTTGTCTTCTCATGGCAGTATTTTGTCCCTTCTCATTGAGCAGCTAGCAGGGTGACTCTAGAGAGAGCAGAAAATGTCTGAGCTACCTTCTGTTACTCAATAAATAATGAATAAATGATGATTAAGTTGTGCTCAGCAAAGAGTGAGTTCTTGGATTTTAATTTGTTGCTCGCAGCATTTAAAAACAGCATTTAATGTCTCTTCTCAGAACCAGTGCTCAATATAATGGAGTGTAATAAGTGGCCTGCAAAATTAGCTGCCTACAAGTTTCATGGAACGATTTTCTATTGAAAAAACAGTCCATATTGACCGTCGACACTGAGCTCAACTTCTTCATTTAATTGGGAGACATTTGTGAAACCCTCAGTGGTGGAAAATGTGTTCACAAAAGTATTGTACTTAAGTATAATTCTAAAGGCATTTCAGAGGGAAAAAATGTACTCTCCCTCCATCTGCTTTATTTAAGAGCTGACTTTAATTTGCAGATTCAGATAATTAATACAACCATCTAGCCTAGGAGGTATTATCACTGGGCACTTTAAATGACCTTATAATCATTTGAAATTAGCTCCACATTTGAAAGCCACAACATAAAACTGATTATAAACATTTATCTCTATTATATGCCACTAATATACTGTAATACTCTGTAATATTCTGAAATGGAACACTCTGTATTCCCCTAAGTTCATGCTTTCATGCTTTAGGTTTGTGTTGATGTCATTATTTTTTTGTTGTTGTTTTTACTAAAGGACTTTTTTTTTTTGATAGAAATGAAAGTCCCTATACCTTCAAGCTTTACTACTTAATTCTGCTCAAGCTGATCACTGATAAGCCTGCGGTGCCAACCTTCTGTCTCCCCCTTCTGGTTCTGAGGGGCATTACACTGATGACGCTGACGTCTCCTCTGTATAACTGCAGTTTCTCCCAAAAAACACTACCAGTTAGCAACTGCAGGAAAGTCTCACTAGAAACTCTGGTACATTATGAAATACAAATGCATTCATTTTTTTTTTGCAGGGCGCAAAGATAAACAAATTTAAATCATTAATGTTATTAATTGGAAAGCTGGAGTAAAAAAGTCTTTGAATCCACTCACTTTGCCCTTGGCTGGTGGATCCCCAGCCGCTGACCTGGCAGATCTCTCCAGGCAGTGTGCAGTGGCTGGCCAGAGGAATGGGCTGCACATACTCGTTGAAGTGCGCGGGACTGGCCAGACGGACCAAGGCAAGGCTGTGGAGGGGCGAGCGGTAGGGGCTGTGAGGCATGACAAAGTCGACGCGGATGTGCTGCTCTGTGCCCTCTTCCACGGCAACATCATGGTCCCCCAGAGATGCAATGGTCGGACCATTCGATCTGCAAGGACAAGAAGGAGGAAGGTTTTTTTAATCTGTGGCAGATCTTTCAGGCCTCAGGAAAAAACTGAGGAACAGTAGATCTCAATCAGACTTGAGGAGCAAGTTAATGAAGAGAAGGGCAGTTTCAAACCAGGATCAGGACCAAAAACAGCATTAAGACGCATCTCTGCACACCAGTGGATCCACCCGACTGCAACATCTTGACATGATTTAAGATGTCCAGTATTAACACTGCATGTGCGCTGCTACAAAATGCTAAAAAAAAAAAACAGCAGGCAAACATGAACTCCCTGAGCGGAGGAGATGAAGATGGAAGGTGCTGCTGGAAAGGCTGCAGCAACTGAATTCAAATAATACACAAGCCAGATTTCACTGAGCCCAAATGTGATTTTACGTTGCGTTTTTTTTTTTTTCTTTGCAAGGAAGACAAGAAATTTACCAGCACATTGGAACGGGATATTAGAAATTAGACCTTTAATTCAACATTGTCACGTTTACTTACCCGGCTACGCATAAAAAAGAGGTGACTATCCACCATTTGTCAATGAGAGCTCCGCTGCAGGATGCTCCTCCATGCAAACTGACATGCCAGGGTCTAGAGTGAGGCTGGCACACGCTGTTATCCTCCAGGGGAAGCGCTTCTGTAACACACAAGCAGGACCAAAGTGAAACTAAATGGCTCCAGTTTACCTTTTTTTCCCCCTTTTTTAAAAATTTTTAAATGGCAAATGTCTACCAGCAAGGCCCAAAGCAACAACTAGAAGGAGAAGTTTCATGCTGTAGCTCTGCAGTTTTTGTGGTGGAACTCTGTAGGTCATGAGTCTGATTAGTTGGTTATTTTGTCCTCTTTATACCTGCAAGCTTTTTAGAGAAACATGGGAGGAACACAATGTGTCATTTCCAGTTGAGCAGTAAATTATGTCACTTTATCAGAGAACCTTTCGACATCCCGCCTTAACAATAGGCTCACTTATAATGATGCATGTGTTTATAGCAACCTCTCATTCCTGGTCCCATTTTTGATACATGAAAGATGTTGTTCAGGCAAAGATTTCAACTACAGTTTTTTGTTTCTTTGCAATTTCTTTTTTTGCCACAGTGTCCTTTATATTAAAGTCAAACCCATTTTATAGTTTCCATGCTGCCCTCTAAAATGGTGGTGTCCTAGATAAAGGAAGAGGGCTAGAATCTTTACAAGAAGTAATAGATAAGATAAAATGCCTACTGTTACAGGTACAGTAAGTTAATATTTTGCCATGATGCAATTTTTAAAGGCTTGTCTCAAAACATCAAAGACGTTGCACTTCTCGCCACCCTTTTGGGAAACCAGAACATTGGATGATAATATTCTTCATCCCTTAGCGTCTCTGCAAAAATCATTTTCTGAGGGTAAATAAGGATTTTTGAATTAATAACACTTCATTAGCTCAATCTTTGAAATTATTACTCAAGAGCAAAATTATGTCACTCTGGCTACAGAACACGGTTAATAGTTAATCAGTGGTTAATAAATTTTTGCCTGATGTCATGTCTTGTCAGCCCTTTTGTGTAGAAGTGCGATTTTGTTTGTTTGGTTTTTTTGTTGAACTTTATTGTAAGTATTTCTGATGAAAAGACATTGAAAGGCTCAAAGTGCCACAGTCTAATCACAAATCTGTCAGTAATAATCAACAAACGGTTCAAACCACATATGGATAAATGATAACTGCAACAACACAGCTGAGTTTAAACACACATCCATCTATAATATTCAGGAGAAATAAGACCAGTGAATGAAAGTCTGAGTCTGTATAATGTGCATCCTTGTTTGTTTGTTTCACATTTTTCTTGCACTGTTTGGAAACTTGTTCCACTCCTCACAAATTCACATCTGCAATGTTCAACAGGTCATTCTTGGGTGTGTAAGATTATATCTGTCCTTTATCCAAATACCAAGTGGAACATTACCGAACGTACTAACTGCTCTGATAAGGATGCAGATATCCCTGTAAATATTTTATCACTTATTTATTAGCAGCAGACCGTAAAACAGAACTCCACTCTCAAATTTACTCAAGGTAAGATTGATTGATTAAGCGTAATACGTGACAGAGACATATTTCCTTCTTCTAGCGGAGGCCTTTCTCATTTTTCTTACAGTATGGTCAATAAGTACAACAATAATCAGGACAAATGTTAATCAAGTGGGACAACAACTTGATCCATCTGGTATTCAGAACAGCGGAGCTGCATTGGGTCTATTGGATAATCTCTATTTTCCACAGAGAAGAAGAGTGTGATTGGATGAAGAGGAATACGGGTTAAAGACCCATAAAACTCCTTAATACATTGGTTAAGTCATAATGGTGCAATCTCCAGCTGAGTCACTGGTATATGTAGAGTAAGAGAGTAGTAAAGGTAGTAATGGAGGAGTTCCTTAAAACAATGGGCCAATCATTTGCAAAAATGAAGACAGAAGGAGTAGACCAAGGCTACATTGCCTGTGCCAGTTATCAGTGGGTGATGGAAAACTATCAGATCATCAGAATAATATCAAAAGTGCCACTACAATCCTGAACTCCAGCTCCAAACTGTCCACTTATGTTTTGAGCTTTTAAAAATCTGAGCGAGGACATTAATCAAAAAATGTCAAAATGTCAAAGAATTGTTATGTAGACATTAAAACTTGAATTAGTTTGCTAATCAATTAGCTGCGGCCTGCAGCCCTTGTTTTATGGTATTACTGCGTGTGCCTTGAGAGGAAATGAGAATCATGTGGCCCTCAGTGTGCAACATGAGGACCCCAAGGGCTTTTCAATCATATAGAAGTTACAGCCGTTAGTTATCACAGAAACTGAAACTAAATGACCTTAGTCACTGTTCCGAAAATGTCCGAGCCAGGAAAGAGGCCAAGTTTGTGGGTAAAGATAAGGAGCGACACAAGTAAAGCAAGAGTAATCGTTAGCGTGGATTTCCACCAATCGAGACAACGCTTGTTGAGTAAAAACATGCAGTGTGATGCTCATGTCACGTTTCTTTGAGTCATGTAAGCAAAATGTAACTTTGGCTGTTTATTGACGGGTGTCTTCTGTGTAAGTGATGACAAAAAACTGTATCATTAAAAGAAAATTTTCTAAATGGTTTTATATAGATGTTTTTCTTACCAAAACTGAGCAAAGCCGGCTGTGACATAAACTACAGGCAGATGATAATAATAATGTAACAGTGCTGTTTTATTGTACAGCACCAATTCAGAACAAAGGTCATGTCGTGACACTCGACATGTAGAGCAGGTCTACACTAAGCCCTTTTACTGCTCATTAATTCAGCAGCGTTTTGAGTGGCTGTTGGAGTTGCAGCATTGTGGTCACATTTTGCATATTCCCGCACTGCTATGAGTTAAATGTTGCAGTTATTCTCAACACTCGACATTAATGTTATGAGATAAGCCTGAATTTGAGGTTTGAAAAGTTTGATATGTCTAAATGTACTCCACACAGAGCAGTGTCATCTGGAAGGGGCGAAATACTGCCCCCATGTGGCTGGGGAGTATGAGTGAGTGCCTCTCCCAGCAGATGTTTCCCAAGAGAGTGACTACAAACGTTCAAGTTTCTTGACATCAGTTCAGAAAACATTCCTCTTCCCTCGTCGTGTGATAAGGACAATGCACAGCAGTTGCAGACTGACTGATTGGCAGATGTTCAAATATATGTCACACCATAGACAATATGTAGGCCATACCCCACACCAAAAAGAGTCCTTTATCCTTGATTCTCATGCTTTATGCAAAGTCCATGTCGGTGTATCTCAGTCTTAAGTAGAGTTTACCTCGTGTGCAACATTAATGACAAAATGTGATCACAGATGTCAGATGAAAGGGGAAAAAAAATTAATTTGTAAAGTCAAATACAGAACACAAGTCATCCCAACATCTGGACACACTTGGATAATTGAACATCTGCACGAAGCATTTAAGTTTTTCTCTGTTAGTTGTATATTTATAGTCAAAGTCTTTTCTACAAGAAGTATTAGAACATACAGTACTTGTGTTTGTTTGATAAAGATTGTGTAGCATCTTATCACAAGTAAACATGATGCTAATTGAAAACACATTCATCTTATTTATTTTTTTTTTGCTTCAGTAGAGCCCACATGTTGGTAGTTTTACGCCTTAATTACAAATCACAACATTCATCACTGGTTATCTGGGTCCGCAAAACGAACATCACAGTCTTTCCTGTTTATTCATCTCTGTCGGGTTCTCTGTGCTCACAATTTACATGACATCTCTTTTAAATCCATTATTAATTGCAACAGAAACCAGTGGTGCTGCCTCAGCTGATACGGCTGTAAGGATCAAAGTGTCTTAAATAAGGAGACAAGAGAAATGTGCACAATTAACTACATTACAAGAAATTTCCACTCACCGCTACACCACTTTATTTTATGATATGACACAAATATTCAAATTAACATGACAGGATGGTGAGTTAAAATCAACTCCGAGGAAAACGCACCACTAGGTGGCAGTACATCATTACTATTTGCATTATTTTCAAACTTGTTCTACTTCTTGGACCCATGGAGAAATTTGTTGATGAGATGCTGCATGCTCCACATGGTGCTGCACAAAGTCATACTGTCCAGTTCCTTACTGTTGCTTTTGTCAATAAGTTACCGTCTCCATCGGGTGCTTATCATCATTTAACACTGCAGTGGCCCAAAAAAATGACTACAACAGCAAAGGGTCCAAGATTTTTGAAGATGGTGTTCTCATTCTGTCAGAAAAAGTAGGAATTGGAGGCGACTGGAGGTCACTTTTATAGCTTACTACTGCGTGCTAAAGGTGTGGTAAATCTGATCATTCAGAATTCCCACGTAGGTTTTCAGGACTGTGGTAGTGTCAGAGTAGAGAGTCCTGCCAGGGACCAACAGAAAGAGAAGCATTCAAGTTTGAGTTCACTCTCACTGCATCATTGCATCTACGTTTTAAATCTCTTACTTTGCCTTCTCCTCAATTTTCAGGCCCTTGATGCTGTCCAGATATTCACTGGCAGTGGTGAGAGCTTGGTCATAGAGGGACCTGATATTATTTGTGATCTTGATCAGGGTCCCCTGCTCCTCCTCCTCAGCCTGCCTGGGCAAACGGAGGCTTTCAGCGCCTGCACAACAGAGGAATCAAAGGTTACCACATTCTGCCAGGAAAACATAATATAAATTCAAGAATGCACTTACTGAGAGCCGAGAGAGCGGCGAGCACAGTAATGACCAGTAACTTGTTCATGGTTTCACCTGCGTCTGTGAGGAGAGAAATAAGGAAGATTTAAACCTTGCATCACTTTATCCACCACTAGGGTGAGACATTTCTCCATTCTTCCTCAGCCAGCATCAAAACAGGTTTTCTTCCTCCCAGCTGTGTTGAAAAAAAGTCTCAAAAGCTTAATTTTCTTTTTCTTAGAAAGACAATCCCATTCCATAATTGAAATCAAGCATGTCAGTACTCACTGAAATTCCCTTCAGAAATAACTGTGATGACAAAAACAGAGTAAGAGTTTCGACTGGCCCAACCTGTTTATATAGGGGTGATGTGTTGACTTGTTGCTCCCAGAGCCAAAGTGCACTCCCCGGGAGATAAACACACGCTGTTGCCTGGTCTGTGTTTGTGGGAGTATGTTTGACATTGTATCCTGATAAAACGCACATTATAATGCTATCTGTGTAAAGAGTCAAGCGTTGACAAACGCATCAAAGAGGGCTCAAAATGTAATCACACGAGCCCCATAGGAATTTGTGAGCACAAGAGGCAGTGCGGCTCCTGTCATGGAAACATTTCCCACAGGTTCGGCCTGTGTGACCCCAAATTTAAATCGCAATCAATTATTTTCTATCTATGATTAGGTTAGCGGTTCCTTATGCAGCACTTTCTTACACATTGCCCTGTTCACAACCTCCATGAAGAGGCACTTGCAACTTGCATAAGGGTGGTGATGCATTCATGTCACACCTCGACAGTCCCAAGTCCTTAAAATGGTCATGAGTCAAGAGTGTTTAACACGTCATCAGGCTGATAGAGGTTATGAAATGTGTTTTGGCCAAATAAATCAATTGTATTTAGCTGGATCTCTAATGCAGCTTTTCTATGGGAACCTATTGTGTTCTCAATCACAATACAGTCATTATCTTAGCCTCTATTTGCTTGTGCGTAATGTTTTCTTGATTACGCGGTCTGATTTTGAATGAAACTGGGTGCTGGGTGCAAGAAAGTCTAGGTCATTTTGTTTATTGTCTGCAGTTTTTGGTGCTCACGTGTGACTTTAATCTATTTTGTGTTTAAAATGTCCAAAATGATGCATTTTGGGATTACTTTTTTAGCCATTTTAGTCATTTTATCTTTATTAATTGTATCTTTATTCCCACAAAGTGTTATGGTTGGTTAATGCTCACTTGCTTGCATTGGCACATGTCATTTGGGCACCATTTTGTGAACAGTGATGGCATGTGTTTATTTTTGAAAAACTACAACTCAAAACACAGGCTGTTTAAAGGTCAAATTTGACATTTACACAAAACATCAGCACCAGATATTGATTTACTTCCCTGCTGCCATGTGTTCCTCGGTGATGTGTCAGGTTTGATCTCATGTGTTTATGAGGAGATTTTCCTTTTAATGAACTACATGTTGATCGACATCTAAGTAACTTGTCTCTTCAATCATGTGATGTAGCATCTAGCTCAGATCTGCTGTGGGCAGCAGAGAAATCAAACTGCCAGGGAGTTCACAGTTGTGATGAAATCCAGCTGACTCTGTACTGATGACATTAATCAGACTATATTAATCCACATCAGGGCGCTGCTGATGATCACATGAACACAAAACACATTAGTCTATTGTGTTCTCTTTGACTTTGAAACGCCATCATTTATTTTATTGAAATGCTCAACATTTTTTTTAACAAGTCTGCAATGAGCCACAAAATGAAGAATTAACACATGCTGCAGCTCCAGTTCAGTATGCCATTTTTCAAAATGGCCTCAATGGGAACATCCGTTAACACTGCTTTATAGAACTGCTTGTGTGATTCACTGAGCTGACTGTAACAAACTACACTGCTACGAAGTTGACAAAATACCCCTTTTTCTAAAGTATGTCTCTGGATTTAACAAAGTGATTTGTTTTGCTCACAAAATGATGAGTTAGCTTTGTGATATAAACCATTAAAGCAGATCTTTCATGAAGGAGCACACCTCATATTGTTTCCATTTCATTTTAATGAACACACTCACACATACACATACACAATGACACTTTGGTTAGTGTATCAAACACAAAATACTGTACATGCAGAATTTGCGTAGGTGCTGTTGACATGTTTTGCCCCGCTTTAAATGCATGCGTGATTTTGCATAGATGTTGATTTGAAAAAATGAGGAGGAGGGGCAAAGGATTGTATTTGCATTGTACATTGCTCTTTTCAACCTAAACTGGTGTAGTATCCTATCAGTTATCATTTATTACAGGCTGCAGACGCCAGGCTCCGGTTTGCTCCAGTTGGTCTTCTTTACTCAGCAGGCAAGACAATGTCCAGGTAGGCCTTGATGGTGTCAATGGCGTCGTTCAGGTATACACCAATTTGGGGGCGAAGGTAGTATTCATACGCGCCTAGCGCCCCAGCCCGGGCCCTATCCACCAGGGGTTGTGCCTCCGCACCAATGGCTCTGTACAAGTCAGAGAATGCAGATCATTTAGTACCATATTTATCACTTTTGTTTTTTCTGCCAATGTATATGTCTGAAACATTTTACTGTGGTCACTCACCCGATAATCTTGCCAACATCTCTGACCTGAGAACTGCTGTACAGTTTCTCAATGCCTTCTGCGACAAACTTTAGTCCATCATTTTCGGGGGATGGTAGCAGGTCAGGGGTAAGGATTTCTATCATTTTTCCGTGAGCAGTCAACAACCTCTTGTAGAAGACAGATTTCATGTCATTATACTTTTGAACGAGTTCAGCTGATGGGGTTGGACCATCACACAGGCACATGGAGACTGGAATAAAATTAGAATGAGGATTGTTACATTAGTGTGACAACCGTTACAACCAGATGAAGTCAAAAAATGATCAGCTATTAATTTAAAGAACTACGAGAACCACAACTACAGTATTAATGTGTTTTTGTGTGTTTTGTTTGTTTGTTTCTTTTTTAAATTTTCAATGAAGAACAAAAAAATGCATATACTGGCTTCACAAAGTAAAATCTGGCTTCTTTGACCGCTATCTACTGTGAAAGTTACCAGCAGCCACAGCAACCTGAACACTCAGTTACAGAGGAAGCAGTGCAAATGCTAACCTTGCAACAGTGTCTTCAAAATATTCAAACACATCTGACTGTCAAAACTTGTCAATTGCTTTATCGTTCAACAACAGGGAATGCAGACGTTTGAAAAAAGAAAAAGCGTTTGCATTCAAGTCTACTCTGAGTCTACTTCAAATGGCTCCAAAAACCAAACCCATGGATTGCAATATTCCAATTGCAGTGTTGTGTTGCCTTACCCTGCAGAGCCAGGAGCAGTGCTAGGGCATATTTTGCATACATCTCTGAAACGAAAGAAAATAAAATGAAAAACTTCAAGTTGCTCTTTCTGTCGTGCAAATCTGTATAATTTCCCATGGCATTTTAACAGTTGCTAAAACTGCAGATGCTGCATGCAAAAATTACGTCTATTCAGAAGAGAAGCAGCTGCATTAAGAGGGGTGATTACCTGCAGTTGGGTTGGATGTACAGATCCAAGCAGTGACAGTCTTCTCTGAGGGCGAGTTGTCTGTAACTCTGAGCGCACATCTGGCCAGGATGATATAGGGGGGGACTGCAAACAAACGTCATCTGATGAGCATACACACTCCAACACACACCTACATGCACACGCACACCCACTCAACCCCCGCAACACACACACGCACACACACACACACATTTTCCTACACAAAGTCCAGCGTACATGATATTCACTTAAAATACTGTATGTTGAAATAAGACCAAGTGGTTGTATAATGTTCCTCAAATATATGAAGTTTATCCATGCAGGTACTGTGAGTCATAATCCTTGTATATCACATGAAAAAAATAAAAAAAAGTTAAAGAAGCATGTGTGTTGTCACCCACTGCACAAAAGTTAAAAAGGCTTTTGCAAAATGGCTTTTTTCTTTCTTTTTTTCTTAGTTTTTTGTTGTTTTTTTTTACTGAAACTTTTAAAATGTCTGCTCAGCTCTCCGTCTAATGGTCAGCAGGTCAGTCGACCAGGACATGTCTAGACACGTCATACTTAGCACAGAGCAATGTATGCTGGGATTTTAGACTTTACCTTCCACCTTGGTACCTTTATCTAAATGAACTGCTTGCAGGGTGATAAAGAGTCTTTTTTTTATGGATTTATATTTTTTTGTTTTTTTTATGTAAGCTTTTCTTCTTGCTCAATAGTAAGACATGTCGAACACTCCATGATTCACTGAGCTTTCTTCTCTCCCCCCTCTGACTCTGACTCCATCTCTGCTCCTCTAAATGTCCATATCCTTACACTAACTTTACTTCTTCCCCAGAGTCTTTGTGTTTTATCATCCTGCAGGTCTTTCTAGGTCGCGGTGGGAGCTGCTGCTGTGGTCCTGCCTGATGCCTCCTGCTCAAATTAGGACAGGAGATCCTGTGACTCTGGATCCTAGGCTGGATTGCCCAGCCTAGCCCATGGATTACAATGACTTCTGACCAACATAGTGTACCCACACTATATCTACGATATTATTGATTCATAACTCAAACATTCTTAGTAAACTGTTATTGTCATGTTTTTGTGTTCTGTACAAGTGACATCTATTGCACGTCTGTCCATCCTAGGAAGAAGGATCCCTCCTCTGTGGCTCTTCCTGAGGTTTCTTATTTTCCCTGTTTAGGGTTTTTTAAGTTTTTCCTCACCCGGTTCGAGGGTCTAAGGGCAGAGGATGTCACATCTGTACAGTTTGTCAAAGCCCAGTGAGATAATGTGTAAATTGTGGTTTCGGGCTATACAAATAAAATTAGATTTGATTTGATAATGAGCAGAGCAGCACACTCATGATTAGCTCCCTAAAAATAGGAAGATTTTTAATTCAGTAGCACAACTGAATGCATCTTGTGTGTTTTTATATGGACATGCTTATATTGAGAGTGTGTTTATATGAACGCACTGCAGACTAAGCTTGTAAACTCTATATATAAATCATACACAAAATTGGTAAATTCACCCTCCAGTGGTATTTCACTGCTAAATATTCCAGCTTTATATATATTGCAATTTACAATTTAAGCAACTGCAGCTCTTTGATGTGAACCAGATTTTTTATTTTAAAGTATTTTAAAGTGAAGTATTCTTTCTATATTTGACCAAACGATCAGTTCATTGTCATTTCAGAAAGGTTGATAATCACAGACAGACATTGTAGTATTGAGAACATCAATATATTCTCAGTTTTTCTTTACTTTTGGGGTGGGGGTGATCAGATAGATTAGTTTGCTTTCATTCACATTTAATCAGAAATGGCTGCTTGGATCTTCTCCCACACCGAGTTTTTGACTTTAGACGCCCATTCAGCATAGCTGGAGGTCACTGGTTCGATGCGGTCTTCATAGTAAGTACCAAGGAAGCTCAGCACTGCTCCCCCAAAGTCCTGGACTTTAGTTTTGGCCTCTCTGTGACATGCAAAAGCACAAAATTGATTATCAGTGAGAAGCATTCACAAGTACACCTACAGTATGTGCATGAAAACAAAATAGTTTAGAAAATTTCATTCGCTAGCCCCAAGCGAAGCCTTTACGGAAGTACCTGGCCTTCTCTGTAAAGCTCTGCAGCATTCCAGGAGGATCAGGTTCTGGGGTCGGGGTCTGGGCCAGAAGTGGGCCACAAGCTGTACGGAGGGGCAGAACAAAGGCAAAAAAAATAACTGAAAAAAATGAAATTGTAGGCGTTTAGAATTCTTTTTGTTCAAACCCATACCTTGTATTAAGAGGACGAGCGTGAAAACGAACTCTGTCATGTGCATCTGCCATGACCAATGAAACAAGAAAAACATCTATCAACTGTTTGTCTGGCGTAATTCATGGCATAAGAATAATATCAAGTAAAATCGCTGTTTTCTGAGCAGAATTTCATTACCTGTTCATTGATTTCACATCTGAAAAGGAGAGACATTTTACCTTCTCTTCTGGCTCTGTGCAACAGAAGTTGAATGAAACAAATGTTATCGAGCTATTCTATTTGTATTGGGTGACAGTGTATGTTGATCTAGACCGGATGATCTCTCTGCATATGTTTTTTGTTTGTTTTTTTTTTGAGAAAATGTGAGCGACAGCCAAAGCAGTGTTAGTGTGGATCTTGTTAAAATAAATAAATAAATAAATAAAATAAAACACAAACACATACACATACAGAGAAAGTGCAAAATGTTGTTTTTTTAAATTATCTTTTCAAAATCAACATTAGCTGAGTTCAGTTACTGTCCAAGTGCCCTTTGGATCCGATACCTCAAGCCACTTTGGCAGGGGCTGATATGTATACAGTCTAGTCAAAGTCTCTGTTCTGACTGCAGAGATATGGCTTTCGGTGAAGAGTGGAGGTGGATAGATAAACATTTTTAGCCATGCATATCTGCGGGCAGAGTCCACCACAAAATCTATTCAATCTTGTCAGTGTTCCGACTCGGAATGGGAACAACTTCACACTAATGTTCAAATTACACTTCATAACTATGGTGCACTCACAGTTGTCTGTCTAACAGATGGGACCGAGATTCACCCTAGTTTTAAAACTGTGCTCGGCCAAAAATCTGTACTGTCCGGAAGAGTGTGTGTGTCCATGTTCCACAGAAAAATTATTAAAATGTATAGCTCATGTTAAAACCAGTCAAGCTACACATTCTATTTCAAAGCAAAATTTATATCAAAATGATGCAGATACAATGTTTTGCTTAGAATACAGTTATGTTTAGTGATAAAATATAGTTAATCCAGATAGGTTTCCTGTATACAGCATAAATAGAGAAAATCTCAATGACAATTTTGATGAGATTTCTAAGTGGGTTAAGTTAGTTTAGCCACATCAAGCACCAAAGGTTTGTTAACATACTATATATGCTCACTGACTAGTAGGTGACATTTCAAATTCAGTGATTAGTTGACTTATTTGCTCCAGTTGCTGACCTCTGTCACTCTGTTCTCTTCACAGGACAGAGATCTCAATGAACTTGGACAACTGGTTGATTATTAAACCAGCATAAATAGTGACTTTAGCCCGGCAGTTGTGAAACGCCTGAAAATCGGACAGGTTGGCACTTGCCCTTTGGTATGTGCAATTAACTCAAATACATGCTGCTGGCTATTATTATCATTTGATCATTATTATAATTATTATTATTGTTGTTGTTGTTGCTGTTTTTGTTATTATTTAGTGATCATCGTAGTCCCCATTCATATATTGACCCATGCATTTGCTTTGTATTCACTGAGAGGTTCATTCTTTAATAAACGGATCATTTACAATGTAATGTGTCTCTAGATCATACAAATAAATGCAGAACTTTAGCAAAAAGGCCCTTTTCATTGTTCTTTTCATGTCTACTCACAGTATTACTTTGTAAATTTGACTGTAAATTTAATATCTCATATGCCTACTCTGCTGCTCTGACTAAATATTTCACCATCATGGGACTTGATTAAGGTCTTCAGTGCTATGAAACACAGATGAACTGATATAACACTGGTCCTCTGATTACATGAGGAAACCAAAAGAAAAACGTATTTAGATGAATACCAAACGTCAGAATTATAATCTCTGAATCAGTCAAAGGCCTCTCGTCATCTGTAAATAATCTAATTCCTGTTTTTTTTTTTATTGATCCCTGATTTACATTTTTACTAAATGTGGAAAAGTTTAATCTTTGGTTTGTCCTGACCGCTGTGCAACTGTTTTTATTCTAAATGCCAATTTTACAGGAATTTTTTGGGGGGGGATCTGCTGGTTTTTCGTGACACTGTGAGCATAATTAACCAACACGCCAATGGAAGCAGAAAGCATAAAGACATTTTTACATCTGCCTCTTATGTCTTTTCAAAATGTGAGAAAATATAGTAGGCTTCCAAAATAAGAAACCAGCAATTCATTATCCTTTTCAGTTTTATGATCTTATCATATTTATCTTTAATCAGCTCTACCACTTTTATTTTACATGCAAATAACTTATTTGTCTGTATATAACAAAAAATACTGACACTTGCACAAGACTTAAATAAAAACATTTTTATTTTTTTTAATTTATGTAATGTTAGATTACACGCAAATTATGCATATATGTATTTTTTTAAAAACCGGGGTCAACAGAGCATAACATCACAACATATCAGCACCAAGAGTGGTGGTCCTTTACTGGATGATTTCTCCAATCCTGGTCTTAAAGCTTTCAAACCAGTTCCTGAGGAGGAGAGAACAAGAAGAAACAGGTCAGACCGTTTGTGTGTGTGCGTGTCGATGTCTTGTGGCTGCGACATACTTTGTCTTGGTTGCAAAGTCGCTGGTTTTGATCTTATGAAAGGCATCCCGGGTCCTGTCAACCAGGCCTCTGGTCATGTCAGTCACGTGATCGCCGAACCTCGTGAACGTGCTCCCGACGGTCTCCTCTTCCTGAGCCTCTGCGCGTGCGCAAAAGGGACACGGAAAGTTACACAACCTGGGGTCACAATGTGGGGCTGGGGGCGTTTTAATGATATTGTTTGACCCACCAGTGTGCGCGACGAAGGCCAGCATCAGCACGGCAACTGCGAGGTACAGCTTCATTTCGGCCGTTGCGACTCTGAGGAGGAAGAACAGCGAGAGAAACTTCCCTTTTAAAAATGGCGGCTCGCGACGTCAGCACCACAGCGACTGGACAGCTCCCTTCACGGCCGGTCCGTTTTTTACACTTTCACACGATCCGCATCTGAGAACTTCCGTCCGTCTGCCGCAAATACGCCGAATTATGCAACCGTGTGTGTCATTTTTAACACACGGAGGAATTTATTTGGGAAACAAGTCACCCCTTGCTAAACAACAGCCCCCCTGGGGACACATCAAGTGTCGAGTCAGTCAGTCAGTTGCTAATGAGAAACTTTTTTTCAGCCCGAGAAGTGATGCGAGTAAAGTAAATCATACCTGTTTTGCGCCTGAAGAAAGAGGAGGGGAAAAAAATCGAGGGTGTTTGTGCGCTGAATGATGTGTGTTCCTCTTTATAAGGCTGCTCGGTCGTACCAGGGTGACGTAAATCCCATCCATGCGGTGTCACTGCCTCCTTTGTTGAGTAGCGCAGATGAGATTGCATTAAAACATACTGATTCGTGCAAACACATCCCTTCCCATTAAGTTGTGCACTAACGCCACCACAGACGAGGTGGAAGTAGATAAATAGACTTTATATAGTTCACAAAGAATATAGTATGTGCTCATGCACTTGTTTATTTTAGATATGTATTCTATATTTCTCTCTACTCTTTCTCTTAAAAGTCTCAAAAGACAGTTTTGGTTTTTTTTAGCTGACTTACTTGGCAGCTTTAGATAAATGGAGATTTTTGCAGATAAAACACAAGACAAAATCAGACTGTAAGTCAGTTTTCATAGAATCAATTTTTGAAGGTTCCAGCTCATCTAAATGTGGATACCCCAAGCAGTTTGGTCTGTTGATTGCAAAAAAATTAGTTCAGCCCTGATAGTGTTATACCAAATTGACCTGAGCTCTTGAGCTATTTGGAAGCTCCTTTTGACCTGAGGTGTTGTCCAAACATAAACCCTGTGTCAAACAGCGTTACACTTAATGGTTATTTGAAAACATCAACTAGCTGCATAAACTGATTCACGTTCTTTATGTCATTTCGATTTTCCATAAATTTTTATTTTTTTTAAGATCCAAGATGAAGTCATACAAATGCCATTATCACTGTTACATTATTGTATTAAACTACCATTAATTTTAGTACACACACAAACGTGTCAGGTTGAAACTGGACCTTCTGCAAATCTCCCTCCAGGGTGAAGATTTTTAGAAATTCAGGGAAACCAGAGGCATCACAGCACACTGCCAATGTTGGCCAGCATCAATTTAATAGATCAGCAGTCCTGTTTTAGGGCTTCATTGCCCATTGTTACTTTGGCTATGTTTTTTTTTTGTTTGTTTGTTTTGATCTTGATGGAAATGGTTTTAAAACACTGCTTGTGTGGATGATATTTAAAATCAAAGGTGCTAAAATCCTGTTTTAAAAAACACCCTTGAATGTGAGGTGCAATAAGACAATGATTTTAATAACAATGTTTTTCTCTGAGTATAAGGTCTAGTTTACTCTAATGGGGATATTTTTCTAAGCATATATTTTTCCCCTCCATATTTAAAAAAGAAATCCTGCACACATAATTTTATCCATAAACACAAGAGCGCAAAAGCAACCCATCTTAAACCAACTCGTGCATGTCTGCCATTGTTGTCGTTGCTCATTGCAGGTCAATAACGGACATAATCATTTTCTCAAATGACATCTTTTACATGTACACAAGAATACGAAACGCTTCTCTTTTTAACAGGTATTTTGAAAAATCTTTTTTTTCATTTACCTAAGACACTTGGATGAGGGACCAAAACAAACATGTTTGTTTGTAAACAAGGCCAGTAGTTCAGTAAGCCAATGTATATTTTCCACCTTTCTCATTTAGTTGTATGATCAGACAGTGCATTCATCCCTTTTCTTTTTGGTCAAACCTTGCTGATAAAACGTGACGATCTCTTTACTGTCTGCTGTATTTTATTTTGGGGGTAGGAGTCGGCGATGGATTTCATTCTCTAGCAGTTTGCTTTTTGCAATGTTCTATTCTCGTTGTGTTTCACATTTCATTGTCTGATTCGATATGTGTCTGTTATCCAGACGTTCTCTTTCTCAAAAGGGAAGTGATTCAGATGGATCTATCCTGCAAGTAAGCATGCAGCAGAAAAATAGTACAGTTTGAATAGCTTGAACTGCCATAACCCCTTAGTACAACTGTGACCTGAGTTAGAGCCAGGAAGTCTGTGTCTGACTGTTTGAAGGCTTCATCACAGCTTAACATATCTGTTTTCACACCGAGCAGTCTGCTGCGAAGGGACAAATGCCCATTTGTTGCTGATGGCTTGGTCTAAGGTGCTATCACAATGATAAATAGCCTACAGTTGAGTTAAATGAGCTTTCACAGGCCTCAACACACACGTTAACTCTGAAAGGCTAAATCTCCATCCCTTTTGTCATGAAGTGGCCAGAGACTTTATGTATGAGCTTGCGTGCATATAAGCTCCTCTTGAATAATTGTAGGAGGCATAGGGCGTGAAAGTGCACGCCTTGCATGCTCCCAATTTGCAATAACAAGCTTTCAAAAAAAGCTGTTTTTATGTTTGGCCAAGAGCTCCCGTGGTGATTAATGTTGAGTGCCAGCTCTGAAAGGGAGGCAGAGGATGGAGAGAAGAAAAGTGGGTCGTATTGGGGGTAAAATCACTGCAGGGGTTTTTTTGGAGGGGTAACTAGCAGTCAAAGGTTATCCAGCACCTGCTAGTTTTCTGGGACTTTTTTTTGTTGCCGGGCAGTGCTCAGAGTGCAGACACCCTATAGGAGCAGACGGAGCAGAAGTGCTTAACTTGCAGGATAATTGTGCTTTTCCTGTTTTTACCATCTGTGACTGATCCTAAAAACACTGGACGGTTTAATGTAGGAGTTTGTCTTGTCTGCTAAAGGCATGTCTCCAAATAAACACTTCCTGAAATGAGTGATGTCATAGTGGGCAGATACCTATTCATGGTGTTAGTCACTGACTTTACATGCAATACCCTTTGACCATGAAAGAAAGAATAAACATGTTTTGCTGGAACGCAACAAGGCTGGTTTGCAGAGAAAACAGCTCAAATTGATAAACAAGTACAATGTACAATTACATCTTACATTGCACAATGATTATTTGGGGGAATTTTACTTTTTATTTTAGAGTTTATAGAAGAGAATGAAAAGGGAAACGTGGGGAAAGAGAGAAAAATAACCTTGTATAATGTCTCTGTTATGAAATAAAACAAATAAGCCTAGACCCCTACATTCCATGGTGTCCTGCCAATTTAAAGTCACTATTAAAGCTGACTGTGTAAGCTTAAGTAATTTTACAAACATTTTCAGGTTTTTCCATTTTGATTAAAACTGCTGACAAGTTATTCTTAAAGGTTTATCAACTCCTGGATTACAATTAGTGTCGGAGAGTGTGTGCTCTGCTCTTCCAATTCACAGTTTGTCTTGCTTTACGAGCCAAATTTCATCCAAAAAACAAAGCACAGCTGCGTCGTCGTGCAGCATGGATTCCAGTGGAGGGGTCAGAGGAGAGGAGATGAACAAGGGACAAATGGTGTCCTCTACTGGCCTCTGCACTTCACTTCAAAGGAAACATCGTGCTGAGTTTAATAAGCATAACAAATTTCATTTTTTTTCCCTAGAAGGCCAGATGTGGCGCAAGCTGTAAAATCCTTGTACTTACAATACTTCCTTTGTAACCATAAATGTACGTATTTACTTTAGGACAATGAGGCTCCAACAATTTCCCTAAAGGGAGCAATAAAGTAACCCCTAGGAAGGAGACAGGAGTATCAGATGCAACAAACGTTGCTGGTTAATGATATGCATCTTGATCGCTGGGCCACTGAGGTATACATGCATGCGGGCAGAGTGCTTACAAAGAGTATCTGTGTGTGTTATGTACGTACAGCGTGTCTGAACAAAGGAGTGTGCACACAGATGCACTGATGCGTGTCTTTTAATACGAGCTAAGCTGAGATAAACCTGGAAATAGTATTGTCACCACTAACGGAGAAGGGCACAGCATGTTCCCAAATGCCTGCTGGGATCAGAACAGAACGGAATCTCGAAAGAGATCCTAACAAGTTTGGACTAGAAGGACGGAAGGCTATGGGGTGGCTGTGTGAGGAGAGCAAAGGGAAAGAATAATGTAGAAATTAATTACCTTTGTATGAAAAGTATATTCAAGACAATGAAGCAACGGAGCAGACATGGCCCTGTGTCAAAGGGTAGTTGATAAAGAGCTTGAGAACGCCAATAGCTTCAGATAAGTTCTCTCATATAATAATTATGTAAGTTACTAAATGTAGGATCATGTAGGGTGAATTTTCAGTTTAAGCACGAGGGAGCTCTTGATTGAACATATCTCCTCATAATAATCCAACAGGTGAAAGCCACCCTCATTTTGAAAATGTATAGATGTTTGCATTATATATTGCTCTGAGACATTCAGGTATCTGTTATTTTAAAAAAAAAAAAAAAAAAAAGAACAGAAACAGAATATATTTTCTAGGTTCTTTATTCTCTCAGCACTGTGCAGCAGCTTGCCGACACAGGCAGGTAGCATGCTTACAGAGAGCAGCATGGTGGGCATATGGGAAAACACAAGGCGAACTTAAGAACAGGCAGGCACGTTACACTCACTGGTTATCATAATTGCATCAAGCCACTTTTATGTCCCACTTCTCTGTGAACAGCAAAGGCAGACAATGCAGAAGGGCACTTAGGTTCTGTTTCAGCCCGGGAGAAATTCAGTGCATTTTTTATTTTGAAACGAAAGACACTTGTGTTTGGTGCTTTTAGGGACGATATGGGCTGGAATCCCCACCCGTGAGGCTCAAATTCACTATTTACAACCAAACGAAATGTAGGAAATTCAAGACCACAACATGGAGGGATAAACAGCTAGTACAGTTGACTAAATAAGAAAGTATAAAAGCAAAGTGTAGTAAAAATACTTGTCTCCTTTTTTTTTTTTTTTTTTTTTTTTTTATTTTAAGGCTTTTACCGATTGGGGTGCCTGTGTTTGGTGAAGGGAGGTGATAAGAGAAGAAACGGTGACTACACAGAAGAAAAAAAAAAACTGCTGGCTGTTCTCACACAACTTATTCTCTTCCCTCATCTCATCAACTCCCGTGCCCTAAACATGGCACCCAAATGAAAACTCATCTGTAACTCTGAATTCCCCCTTTTAGCTTGGTAAAGGGCCAACCATCTAAAACACTTTAAAAACTCTTAGAGTCTCTCTTTTTAGGCAGTGGCCGTCTCCTTGACCTGCTCCACGATGCTCTCAATCTTCTCACGAATCTGGGTGGCGTAAGGGGCGAACTGCTCGGTCAGCTCCCCGATCTTGCCCTCCAGGGAGGTGCGAAGTTCCAGGGCGGTGGCCTCCAGCTGGGTCCTGAGAGCCTCAGCCTGGGATTCCAGCTGCTGGCTCAAGCCCTCAGCCTGACTTTTGAGCACAGTAGAGATGTCGCTCAGCCTCTTGTTGGTGGTGTCACTGGCCTGATGGACGTAGGGCTCCACAAATTCCTTTGCGGCCTCTAGGTTCTGGGAGGTGCGGGAGTGGAGCTCACCCAGGTAGGTGTAAACAGTGCTTGGTGTCAGAAAAAAAAAAAGAAGGATATGTTTAGTTTTATATTAACAAAGATGTTTTTAAATGAGTTTCAAAGCCTTCAGCCCACTTACTTGCGAATCTCCTCAGTGTCCTTGATCAGACGCTTCCTCAGCTTGTTGGTGTAGGCGCTGACGCGGTTGCGAACGTCATCGCTGTTCTGCTCCACCATGGCCTTGAGCTCACCCAGGTACTCGGTGCTACGATCCTTGGCATCCAACATGTCCTTTTCGAGCTTGTTGGCCAGGAGCTGCAGGTCCTGGGTCAGCTGACTGGTGGAAGTCTCACTGTAGGGAATAATCTTGGTGTGGATGTCTTCTCTGTATTCTGCCAGCTCAGCCATGGTTTCAGTAATCAGAGTGCTGTGAGCAGACAACATTAGGATTGTAAGCATAGTGCGGGGCCTGAGAGTGATCCCAGGTTTGATCTTGAAACCAGCTGAAAACGAGAATCACTTACTGTAGCTCCCTGCTGATCTGAGAGGCCTTGAGGTTCTGCACAACTCCATCAGCCTGCTCGTTCAGATTTGCGATGTACTGCCAGAAACGAGTCACCGTGTCCTCCCAGTTTTCTGCGGTGGCATCAGCCTGAGGCACAACACGGGCATTGCAGCCTGTTGCGGGCACACATGGAGAGCTTGGATAAATACATAACACTAAATCCCAGAAAAATAACAATAATCATAGAAAGACTATAATGAAAGCAAGACCTGAAGAACACTTACCAGTGATGACTGCCAGAGCAAGAATGACAGCTACAGCCTTCATGATTATCACACAGACAAGTGTAGCAGCTGTGGGGGGAAAAAGAGAGAATTAAAATGCAGTTTAAAACAGATTTTTGCATAATAACATAACCAACAACACAATCGTGGCCTCTGGGCAGCATGAGCTTTTCCAACAAGAGCCGGCGTGCCCAATCCCGTCCTCACCTGACAGATTGAAGCTTCTCCTGCTCCCCTGAGCGCTGACTGGCGGCTTTTATACTCTC